>JAIZAY010000446.1:0-46744 GCA_029531755.1 Holothuria leucospilota
TCTGGGTAATAATGATAATGTATAGTACTGCAGGTACATACTGTACTGTACTGTACTGTACTGTACTTTACTTTACTTGACTGTACTGTACTGTACTGTACATATACTCATTGTACTGTAGTCTTCTAGTAGAGTACAAAGTATATTACAGTACCACAGTATGAAGTTTGCAGTGTAGTATTGTACAGTACATGTACAGTATTTTGTGTTTTTATTCAGGCGTGTGAATGCCATCGCACACCCCCACTCAACGCAAATCACTGTCAGAAGTGCAATTTTTTGCACACCTACCGTAGATAAACAATGGGAACTCAGACAAATCTATTCAAATTTCATAAAACAGTGCAACTACTGTACCAGTACCACACTCCTTGATTTCCCGAGGAGTGTGATTTGTAGCACACCTGGAAGATTTTAAACTCAATTAAAGCCTGCTTATTGCAATATTCAAAACCTGATATTCTACACAAATTGGCACATACAGTAAGTTGTACTGTATGCCAGCCTGGGCAAGCTATGGTACTGTACAGGCTACGTAGATACAGTACAGTTAGTGCAAACCCAGTACTGTACTGTGTTACTGTACATGTGCTGTCAATTCACATGCTACAGTTAGCCAATAGTCAAATCTGTGTACTGTACTGTATTAAATGCATGCAAAACTTAAGGGGGATATGGCATGCCCCCAAACCAAGAAGTTGCTAGCAACTCTGTCCAAACATTTGGGCAGACTGTAGCTCTAGTTCCAAACACAATTGATAAAACCACTTTGCTTGACATTCATTCAAACAATGTATCTCACAGGCTGTGGTTGGTTACACAATGGCTTGTACAGTCAGTGAATTGCAAGCCCACACATGGTGTGAGGGACAATGTTGCCTCAAGCAATTTTAGCTCAGTGCAGGTTACTGCACCAGTACTATGGCTCTGTCTGGGAAGTGTTCTCATGGTTTGGTTTTAGTGGGAGGAGAGACTAGAGTCAACTTTTTAACAAGTAAGGAGAATTGTTACAATCTTGAATGAATTAGAGAGCTTTTAAAGTTATGGTGACATGCCACCTTAAGGAGATCTATGTTTTTCTTGGCATTTAAAGGTCGTGTGACCTGAAAATATCATAGTTGGATATTTGATGTAAAAAGCATTAAATACCTTGAAAATAGCCGCAATTGCCATTAAAATCCATCAAATATTGACCATTTTACAGGATCATTTCTATTTCACACTTGTACCCTGTATCATGAATAAACATGAGCTAAATATGTAAATACTGTACATGACATCGAAAGATGGACATACTGTACAGTACCATATTATGGCTCATGTTAGCCTTTTGTTTTTTCAACCTTAATTTCAAGGACACTGGTACTGTAGCATTGTTATCCCTTGAGGGGTTTATTATGACAGTTAAAATTCTTTCCTTCGGAAACATTGATGTCACTCAAACTGTACTCTATCTGATCAGTAATTAAGAGATAGGGTTAACAAAAGAACTCTTAACACAGTGCAACACTTAACATCATTATTTTTTGCATAGGCAATGAGTTTCTTCAGAAACCATCGAAGTTTGAAGACGTACAGTATATTTTGAGAATGGTAAAAGATATTGAAATAATTCCAACAGATCTTTCATTGGGGGACTTACTTCTTTAACTGACAATTGAAATAGCTCTGTTTGGTGGCATTTCACACAACCTTTAAGGGGTAAAATTCTCCAGGCCTTGGAAAGATCCATTGGAATTTTTGCAGTCTTAACTTTCTCAACATTTTCCTTCTTAAAGTGTCATGATTTCTTGCATTCACGTAACTCATTGCGACCGACTGCATGGTCAAGTGATTAGAGCATCCGACTTGCAGCCGGAAGGTGTGGGGTTCGACTCCTGGCCGGTTCATACCGAAGACTAAAAATGGAACCTACTGCCATTATACTTGGTGCACAGCATTTGCACTGTGGAGTAGGGAAAACAAGTCAGTGAGCCACAACTGGAAAAAAAAAAAGGCCATGGCCGGCCCGACTTAAACCAGTTGGTTAGAAACTGAGCCGTATAACCTCATCCAACTCTAACTCTGCATATCTCATTGCCTACAGTTGTAAAAATGTGGAGTGTTCCACATGAGTTTGCATTTCTTTTATTAATGGCATATAAATTATCTCTTCATTTCTCATTAAATAAGTTAAGTGATTGATATTGTTTTTTTAAGAAAACAAGTATAAATCTTGCCTTTTCAGGTCTTCTTTTGTTGCTCTGTTGTAATACTACACCTTTGGATCCCCCTAACAGATGTTTTTTACTTCCTCCGTGAAGGAGATACAGGTAAGGCAAAATTGTCAGCTGGTAAGCACAAGTAAGTACTGTAGGTGGTGGACATACTGTACAGACTAACTTTACAATTTTAGATACTGTACTGTATGTTGAAAATTGAATGTGTCTACGTAGGTAGAAATTATAGAGGCCACATGCATTTTGTAATGGGTGGAAAATATGGAAGAAATAATGTATGTAAAGTGAAGGTTATTGGGGTTACGTACTGTACTGTACTGTATATCCCTATTTGTACAGCCCCAGTTTAAACAGCCCTGTGCTACTGTACAGCATCTAGTATCTGGTACAGTATAATGTTACAGTATTGTATACCTGTATTAGACTAGGCATTGGCACTTTTATCAGAGCTCAAGTTATGGTTACTGTACAGTATCTCTGACTATGCTATTGGATTATTATTCAATTACATACACATTACATGGTCTATCTGACATTTTTAGGGGTGGGTGAATATACTTGACAAGTGATAATTATAGCCCCACAATAAAGATCTATGCAGTTTACTGTACACTGGAAATAGCAGGGGAATTGACATTGCTTACAATTTGGGAAATTTTTTGGTACGCATAATACAGTAACTTTATTACTGTACTGTACTGTATTATTAACTGTAACTGTAACTGTACTACTGTATACTGTATGTACAGTATTTATGGTAATGGCAACGTGAGCAATTCCATTGTAACGGAATGACATTCAGAACATTTTTTGAAGTTTGAACTGGCATACAGTAGCTCTTGCAGAACTAACAGAAGACTTAACTCTATTTTGTTCACCCAAATTATTTTAAAAGGAGGAATATTTTCATGAATTTTTTGGTTGATTTAGAAGAATATTCTCTGTGAGAACATATATATCATTGTAAAGAGCAAAGATTGGGAATTTGAATGAACATTTTATTTTTGTGAACTAATCTCATTATGTATGCAAATATGCAAATTAGATGACGTCATACGGTTTTTCATAGAAAATCGTACAAAACCCATACAGATCACTATTATTTTGTAATTTATAGTGCAGGAGATTGTTTAGCTTTCTTTTCTCTTTCATTTGATACCAAATTTGAGGAAATTGGACCAAAAATGAGGAAGATATGCCTATTTTTCTCTTGCTATACAGCCCACACTGAACTAACTCACCTTGACCTTATGTGACCTCTACACACAACGCTATGGCTCAGTGCACAGGGGAATGTAAACAACTTTGGATCTAAACAGAGATGAGTCAGCTTTGTAAGGTAGCTCTAAATGGACATTTTAGTGAATAGAAAAGTCGGAGGGGTGTTGTGGGTTATAATTTTTGATATTGGGAGGGGATTTTTGGGTCAGAAATGCATGTTTTGGGTCAAAATTGACGCATTTTTGAAAACTGAATATGTCTGGTCCTTTGAACCTCTCTAACTCACCCTACCCTTGTAATTTATGCATATCTTTTGGTATAGTTTTGTAAGGAATCTTGTAAAGGACATTTTAGTGTTTGAATGAAAAAATCGGACTTTCCGTTGTTGAGTTATGATTTTTTTTCTGGATTGGGAATTATGCGACTGAAAATGTAGATTTTGACCGAAATGACGCATTTTTTGAAAATTATACTTGAAATATCTCTAAACTCCCTATACCTGGCATCTAATCACCTCTCATGGTGTTTCTTTAGGTTCTAAGGTATTCAGAAAAAAAAGTGAGTAGGGTGACCTTTTCCTAAGTGCCTGAACTTGACTTTTGAAAATTATGACGTCATTTTTAGCATTTTTTGAAATTGGTATCGCTAGCAGATATTATAATCATAGTTTTTTACTGCAACTTTAATTTGTTTTTAAAAGTTTTCTAATTTGTAAGTTAAATGCATTAATGAAGGCGGTAACAGAATCAATGTCGCAAAACGACCAAGACCTTTATAGGTAACACATGTATTGCAGAAACTCTGTTAAGTTCTTCTGGTAATTTAAGGTTGTTATTGGGTGAAAAATAATTACTGCATTGCTAGCAGAGAAGCTTCAACATAATTTACACTTATTGAAATCAAGGCCAATAATTAAAAAAACTTGGTAACGGAATGACCAAAACATACTGTACTATACCACTACAGTAAGCTACATTATCCTTGCAGCTGCAACTTTTGAATGAACACTGAACGGTTAGTATGCAGTGTGTTTACATCATGTTTAACTTAAAAGATGACATACAGTATTTATAAGAAAGGAAGGTTATTGAAGGGTAAATTTTGCTTTTCCACTTTCAAAAATATCAGTTAATATGAATGTCAAAATATACACAATAAAAATGAAAATGTTATTAACAATGCACTACTTACAAACTGTCCAACACTCCCACAGTGCTTTACAAGTTTGAAAAGTAAATTGTGAAAAGTAGTGTAACTCCCAAAGTTCACACTCTTTTGAAATGTACTTTACCCAATAAAAAGAAAAAAAGGGGGTTTGGGGAAATGGAAAAGTAACAAGAAATTTGAAGACGCGTCCAGGGAAACATACTGTACTTAAGTACACTCTAAAGTAATCTATGTATTTTTCCAAGTTTATTACAAATGCCTCTCCTACAGTACTCTACTCTTCTATAGATCAAGGGTTATTGATCAAAGATGCTTCTGACTTCAGATATAGGCTCTCTGAAAAGGTAATGGCCTTGGTTGTCAATGTACGGTGAAGGAAGAACTTTCACGATTTGTTTCTGTTCTACCACCCCATACAATACATGTCAGTGTGTTCCTTAGCACTAGCAGTGAAAGTGGTGCCCTCTGCATTACTTTCATAAAAGTGGGCAAAGTAATAATCTTTGTCATGAATTTCTGTGACGTGAGTTACATATTTGAAGGAATTACTATATTTACTTCCATGAGTGTATTCTATGCATAGTCTCCAGCATTTACGGACGTAACAGAATTCCTGTGTATTCCCAGAGGAGTGTCACATAATGGTTGTTTTTCAATGAGACAGTAAGAATTAGGTATATAAAAGAATTTCACAAAGCACAAAATGAACAAGAACTGACTGATATCATAATTCCATCTTTTGCGGAAAAACAGTAAGTTTGACAGGATTCTGTCAGTGGCAATATGACTTAATGTTACTGTACTGTGACATGCCACCAAACAGAGCTGTTTTCACTTGGCAGTTAAAGAATAATATCCCTTGAAAGATCTGTTGGAGTTAGTTCAATACCTGTAATACCATTCTCAAGATGTACCTCCTCAAGGTTTGATAGCTTCTGAAGTAACTCATTGCCTATGCAAAAATAATGATGTGGAGTGTTGCACAATGTTAAGATTTCTTTTGTTACATAATCCTATATAAATTATCTCTAAATTACTGATCAGATTGTGTACAGTTTGGTGAGTGATTTCAATTTTTTTCAAGGAAACAATTTTAACTTCCATGACAAATCCCTTAGGGGATACCAATGCTACAGGTGTCCTTGACGGCTGCAAGAATAAAGGCTAACATTAGCCATATTTGGTATGGCCCTCTTTCGACGTCACAAATTTGCATGTATAGTTCATAATCATGTTATTCAGGGTACAAGTGTGAAATAGAAGTTAGTCTGTAAATGGTCAATAGTTGATGGCTTTTGATGGGAATTGTGGCTATTTTCTGGATTTTTAATGCTATTTACATTGATACCCAACTATGCAATTTGCATGTCACCAGACCTTTAGAGGTCAATCCCCCTTTGACTGCAGTGCCTTGTCATTCTTTACCCTGCTAATTTTTAATTTTAGCTTATTCCAAGCCAAGTTACAAATACTGTTGTACACAATTTACATTAGGAATCAGTGACTATCATTCCGTTACCACTACCGTAATAGAACGACAACTTTTAATTAATCCCTGCTGTCTAGCCATAGAGATTACAGCTAAGGACTGTGTGTCTCTATTCTCCTCACAACTCTAAAGTATGTAAAATGCCAAATACATGTATGGGATTAAATTTATTCCAATCCAAATCCTGCGTTGCACCTGAGGTCTATGTCATTCTGGTTACAGTACAATTTTCAAAAATATCTTATAAAAGTCACGTTTTATGGTAACAGAATGACATTTTTTTGCCAAAAATGCAGAAGGTTGTCAAATTTTAGTGGGGTATGTAACTTGAAGAAAAAGTACAGTACCCACGGACAATTTTTAGGTCTTTTCCTTTCATTTATGACAGGATTTACTGCTATTTAAACAAGTTTAGTCATGTAAAGATGACCTATGTTTACTTTCATTTACTGTAGCACATTTTGGGGCCAGAAATGCAGTCTTACTCAAATGCCACATTTTTGCCAGGTTAACAACAGTATGAGCAAATTTAAACATCAGATGTGATGTGAAAAATGTAGACTGATAGTTTTCATATGACACCAAATTTGTTAGTGTAGTACTGTACTGTATGATTTTTCATTTTAGATGATTTGTCAGGTTTTGCATTGAATTACCCATAATGTACTGTGCAGCAGGTACAGTACAGTAAGTCGTACAGTATTATACTGTACTTGTCACTTGTCATCAAAATACAATTCCAGGTCTACTGTACCATACAAAGCAGGTTTGTACAGTTCCGCCTACACAAACTTTAAAGAGCTGATATTGACGAGAGTTGAACCACCTATCCCCAAAAATAACTGTTCTTATTTGGTTTTCTAAAGCACGTATAGTTTCAAATTTAAAGATTCAGAGAGACCAATATTGAGTTGGATTATACAGTACTTGGAATCCATTAAGAGTACTGTATCTCCTTGGCACTGTGCTTAGAGTACAGTGCCTGTACAGTACCTTAAGGTTAATGCATGATTAATTCACAAGCCTTGGGTATGAAACATGCTGCAGTATGAAAATATTTTGTATGACATTTGATGTGCATTTTCAATTAGATAAACTGCATATAATTTATTTTTCATTTGTACAGTACTGTACGGAAGGTTGGAGAGGGATGCGTTCCAGGAAGGGAGATGTAACTACAAGAGTTGTACCAGTGTACCCCATGGCTCCAGCTGCACAGTGTCATCATACTGTAGATGGGATGGACCCAACAACGACAGCAGGCCTTGCCCATTTTGTTTCCTCCTTCAAGAGCAATAGACAACTTTCTTTTCTCCGTGTGCATATTGTGGGTAAAGGATCTTTTTGTCATTATGAGACCTAAAAGTATATTGAAATTGTGATGATCATCACAGGAATGAAGTTGGCTCTTTTTATGACAAATACTGTAACAGCAAAAAGTGGGTTGTCCTCCCCACTCCATGTCATACTGTATGCTGTAAATATTAATTACTAATATATAGTGGTTCACTTACTTAGGTGGGCCCTACATTAGCTCTACTGTCCATCACTCAAGAGCGTGTCTTAAGTAAAAACAGACCACTGACGTACAGTACAGTACTGTGCCAGTAGGAGAATGCAACTAGTACAGAACATGCAGAGAGGAACATGAGGGAGAGGTGCATTACCACAAAAGGTGAAGTGTACTGTACTGGGAAATAATATTGTCCCAAATGTTAGATGGAATCCTACTGTAGCTCAGCAGTACAGTACTTCAACAGTCATCTGGTAGCCCTTGGCCCCCAGAATTTTTGACTGGACAACCACTATAAAAGTACTGTAACAAGCTGGTTGTCTCGAGGACAACTAATTTTCATGAAGAAAGAAGACGTAATTTACAGTAGCATTGAGGACAGGGCAGGTTAATTTAGTCTGTCTTCAGAAAACCAATTTTCCATGGGAAAACTTATCAGGAACATAAAATTAGGGGAAATTTAAAAAAAAAAAAAATCAGAACAATATGTTACAGGGCTCGAAAATAGACTGGCGCTCTGGCGCTTTTGCGCCAGAGACCACCGTGACTGCTCCAGAAAAACGACGAAGTGGGTGTTTGTCTGGCGCTGAAAATAGCGCCAGGTGCGTGAGGCAAAAAACCTCAAAATCACGGAAAAATTCCCTGCATGTAAGTGTCCAATTACACCAAAGAAATGTTCCGAAACCTTGCAATATGTACCGTGAAAAACAAAGTTTGTGTTCATGGCCCGACCGTCTGTCAATGCGATGAACTGGGCATCGCATATAGCACATTACACATATTGTATACTGCACCGATGCAAAGACGTACACAACACAAGAATCTGTTGAGAGTTCCATGCCATGTGGGCTTATCGATTGTGCTCATTGCTATTGTAGACAGATCATGTAAGCGTCTGTACCTTCACCTCGTCACGCAACCACACATAACAATGTCCGTACGTTTCACCAAATTACTGTGATTGTTACCATATCGGCATAATTATATGCTGCCGAAGTCTTAAAAGTAGTCAGGTTTAACTTGAAGGGTGAAATTAGCGACTGCGCTGTTTAGTGTTTGTTTCTTGCTAAACAGCGTCCGTTCAGGGAGCTGGAAGTCCAGCTCCCTGGTCCGTTAGACACCGACAAGAGTTTTACAAGGCGCCACTATTTTAACGAAAGTAGTACCTGTCATCCTGAAAGTCCTAAGGTACAGATACGACCCCAAAATTAATGCATTGTCTGTTGTAAATATCTCTGCATTAGCAACCCTAATGAACATGTACAATTCACAGGAATATTCACCTAAATATGACAAAACGGAACTTTGTAACCCGCTTAAAAAATTGGAATAAATATCGTTAAAATCCAGCAAATTTCATTACAAATACTACTTCGCTTCCTTGTGAATGCATTTGGATTTCCCTGTCGATGCAATATGATGTAACACTGGCTGGGATTGGCTGGAACATTCCACTTTCTGTGAACATCGATACGGCTCATGGAGCCCTCAGAATTTTGCCCGTAGCAACTTAGGATGGATGAAACAAATTAGAATAAACTAATGACCTACAGTGATACATTTTGGCTAAGGCAACGATTATGGTTTCCGACTCCCCACCGGAAGAAATTTCAGACCGAAATGCATGGTTCGATCAAACAAGTGAACTACTGTACTGCTCTCTGCATACACTTTATACTAATACTACCTTACTTCAACGAAGCAGGATCGATAGTTTAAAAGCGTCCACGATACTCCAAATGGTCAAGAAAGCCAAAAAAATTTACATGGCATGTGCAAAAGACCCTCAAATAACCATCTGCGATACATTTGGAAGCTTTAGGTGAAAGCTTTTTCTCTACGATGTAATTTTCTTCAGCATGTCTTGGCACTTTTGCCGTTGCCTAACGTGTAGCACATATGTACAATGAGAACCTAACCTACACACAATTCTGCAATACTCTTCTTACTTGAAGAGCTGTTCACAGGTTAACGTTTTTCTAATTATTTTTGTTCTTGAGTGCCTACAGTACCAAAGCTACAGTATGCTTGTTTTCTAACATGCTCTTAACATGCAGGGTCATATTTTATTGAGAGGGTGGCATCTTTGCATGTCAAAATTTGTCAAAATATTTACAAATTTTCCAGTATATATCACTCTTACGAGAAGCTACTACAAACTCAGGTCATGGAGTCTAGTCTCCAAGTTGATCCAAACCCAGTGGAGATCGAACCTCGCACCATCTCAATCAAAGATGAGTCCAGCCATAGGGTAGGGGATAGAATTTATGAACTCCTCCCCCCTCTCCACATTCAAGGTGCGAGTAAGGGCAATCCAAAGCTGCTGTATACATGCACCCAGCCCCTCTGTCCCCTTCCAAGTTTTTCAGAGATTGAATGACAACGCCCTGTTTAGTACTACCATTTGCTACACCAAATAAATGTCTTATTTTCTGCCTCTTATACTTTAACTTTCTTTACTAAATGCACAAATAACGTTAGGAGGCGATAAGAGGATGTTACATGTAGGGAACATTGGTTTCTTTGAAAAATGGAAAACAGCTCCAGACAACAGTAAAACAGCTCCGGAAAAGCTTCAAAATGAAGGTTGTCAGAAGCTGTTTTTAGCTCCAGAGGGAAAAAGCTTATTTTCAAGCCCTGTGTTATATAGAAGTGTGATATTACATGTTTGTTAGGGAGCATTGTTAAATTGCTACTGTAGGCCAGTGTAAGCAAACTGGTTTCCTTGTCATACAGTGCAGTATTCATGTCTGTACAGTGTCTATGTAAATGGGCAGTTTACAAGGTTTACGTAGTTTTGTCTGGTGACCTCAGGTGATACAGTATTAAAACCTCCACCAATATGAAAGTAAAACAGTAAAAACTTAATAGTGCAGACTTTTACGTGACTTGCAGTGACCACTTACGGGAGCTTCACTCATCCTACTTGTTGAACCTTCTCCCTACTTAATTTGTTTCCTTCTCTTTGAATTGCCACCAAAGACAGAAGTACATATTTTTTCTTCTTCACACTGTCAAATCTCATAGTTTTTGTGTTTCTGTGTGCATTAGAATTATTACACTATCCTTACTTTTCAAAGGCTTGAAAATTCCTCAGGTGTTGCAGAATCATGGTCAATCACATTTAATCTCTTGCATTTACTGACATTGAATTACCACAGAGGACCTACTGTAAATTCATTTTATATCTTGTAAAATCAGGGGTGGGGTGGAGGAAAGTTATACAAAAGGCTTTCAATCAGGTCTTTAGCCAGCGATGCATCTCACCATCTTTGAGACGGCCAAAGCGTACACCCATATAGACAGCCAAAATTACAAGGGAAGGCTTCAGAGACAGGTAATAAAAAAGTGACAGTAAGAAAGAAGACCATTAAAAATTAAATAGGCACAAGTCACATGCAGTTAGGCTAAACAAGTGTTACAAATTACATTAACTGGAGGCATGCTTTTTCCATTTAATATGCTACGGTATATAGTCCTTGGCTTCTAAGGGGCTCCGATCATAAGTTTCTCATCAGTAACAACTGAGACTCCCATAATCAGGATTTCCCATAATCAAAATCCTGGGTAAAGGCCTGCTTTCAATGCAGTTTTAAATATTCTTGTTTCAAATAGCAAAGCATGATTAAAACTGGGAAGAAGCAGATGTGATGTTTTTCTTCATGTACAAAGACAGGAATTCCATGATAGTGCAAAGGGGTGAAGTGTATCAGGACATTTTCTTCTGTCAGTGATGTTGCACATATCTCACTTTTCCCAATCAGTTTGAGAAATGAAAAGGATTGCTGTAAACAAAATGATTTCTTTTTGTTGCAGGTCAGTTGCTTCCTATTTCTGCCTGTTGGGTATGCTTTTAAGATGCAGGCCCTATGCTGGATCTCGGAAATTAGAAGATGCCCACACCATGGAAGATATTGGAAGTACAGGATAGAGTATATGGAACTACACATAAATCGTGAACATGTAAGCAGACGAATACAGTACAGTGTGAATTTTGCCTTGTATTGTACAGGGGACAAAATAGTGTGAGAGAATGGGTTAGCAGTAATTAATTGGATTGATCAATGTTTGAATTGGTTAGCAATTGCCCAGTCTTGATTAGCAACTATTGAAATCAACATTTATAGTTCAAATGAGCTGTATTATTGAGGTCATTTGTGATACAAATGCTGTAAAAAGTAGGTGTAAATAAAATTCACCTGAAATGAGAAAGCTGACATGATTGCTTTATTAATATGGCAATCATTACATGCTACGCTTTTTCAGGATAGCCAGAGCTGAGGCAGAGCCTGAAAAAAATATTGATTCACAATATTTGGGAAGCTGAATTAGATTTGCTTAGCAGCTGGAACTTCTTGGGTCGCGGCTTGCGATTCAACCCCTTGTTGTTCAGTATTTTGTGTTTTTTAGTATTTTGTGTTGTTTTGACAAAGGTAGCCTGAGGTGCCAGACTGGACAGCTGCTGCTGTTAATCTATAAAGCTGTAATTAACTCTTCTAAGTTAAATGCGTTAAAGTATTTACCCCCAAGTGGGGACCAAACTGAAACCACTGGAAACTGACGTCGTTTTTGGTGATCTTGGACTAATGGTTGGCTGGTTTGATTTATTATCAAACTAGCATCATATCTGTTTATGAGGTGGTTTGTGTGCACTAAACAAACAGGACACCACCAAAAAAATCAGTTATTCAATAGGTGCAAATTTAATGTCCTTTTCCTTGGGCATAGTTACTGTGCCATCCCTGACAATCCCATTGAACAAAAACACAAAGCCACATATAGGTTATTGCCTCTACATATGGAAGTTATCACTACTTGACCATGTCAATTCTCTGATTGAAATGTGAGGGTTATTCCATGCCACATCAGCAAATGGTCCCTAGGTCACCCAGGGGCGGATCTAGGGTCTTTTCTGAGGGGGGGGTCCAACGTAAAAAGGGCACATCCATTTTTTTTTTAAATTTTCGTTCCCATAAACGTCAGCGATTACACACCTTACCGCATATTGACAAAGAAAGGATAAACCAAGAGACATGCAAAAACTGGAATCAAAACCTGGAATCTAAACGGTGAAATTACAAAGCGCGCGAAGCGCGCGAAAATGTTTGGGTAAGCCTACCTTTATAAGAATACGTACTAATTTAGAGCTTATATAGAACAATTGAGAGGACAGTTGGGCCCTATCGGGCATAACTTTATTGTATTTCCCTCCTCGAGTCACTAGTCGTACCGTACGATAGACACAAGTGAAGGTTAACCAGGTTTAGCGAAATGCGATTCGATTCCCGACATTTACATAAATCCATGTATTCTACATATTAACTTGAAAAGGTGGAAAGGGTTTGTACTATATTAAGCTATAAGTATAACTGAACTGAGGAAGAGTGGGCGAGTGGACAAAGCGTACCGAAAATTTTGGGTTTTATCCCAGAAATTACCCTTATGAAAGCCAAAAGAAGTAAACTGACCATGGGTGGCGGCAGAATTTTTCCAACAGGGGGCCGGGCCATGTCAGCTACCCCAAGTTCCGACATTCCCTATTTCGAGGGTATGATGAGAAGGGCAAATGTGGGAGCCTCATTATCATATGCAATTGCAGGCATATTTTGCATTATATCACTTAATTCTTCATGATCCGAGTTGCGCACTGTTAGTGTTCTTTGAATCTGGATCGTGAAATTGAAAAGCGCGCGAAGCGGGCGAAATTTTTTGATAGGCTTACACATAAAACATATGACGAAACAAAAAAAAAAGAACTGTAGGGTTTGTAGACCGTATCGGGTGTAACATAACATTGTATCGAAACCACCTGGACTACACGATGAAATAGCCAAACTTTGCTCCGTAAGTCGCTCACCAACTGACTGTACCGCATGACACACACAAGAGAACACCAACTAGGCTTTGCGATATGGAATGAAAGTTACGACCTTTACATAAACTATGTATTCTGCCCATATGTTACTTGGTAAGGTGCGAATTGGCAGGACTTGTGCTATCCTGCTATGTGGAATGGAACTATTGAAAAAATAGAGTGACCCTACAGCGCGCGTAGCGCGCTGAAAATTTTGGGTTCTTATTACAGAAATTATCCTCTTGAGAGAAAAAAAAACAGGTAAACCGTCGATTAGTTGTCGTCAGGGACTGCGTACTTTCGACTAAGACTCCCCTACGAAACTGTAAAACTTCTCCGATAGGGGGCGAGCCTTCCCCGACGAGGGGCATGAACCCTTCCTCCACCTGGCGCTACCGCTATCTCGACTGGGGGAGGAGGTTAAAATACTGTATGTTGTGTTCCCTATATAGTTAAGGCGCGACTATCAAAAACACTCTGTCAGAATAGATGACTGAAGTCGAATGTTTGCTTTTCATTTGCGACAGCAGACCGGTCATCGGTCCAAAGACGTCAAAAAATTGAACCGACTGACATTGCGTTATTTGACCTGGTGGTGATTTTATATAGTAATTTTAAAATGAAACAAACACCGATTTGTCTATTGTGACTTCTGGTCAACTCTTGGCTGTGGACTTTACCTAAGACTGACTTTTTATTCCCATCACTAGGGCAACACTATAAAAGAAGAGAGTAATTCCAGACTATAAATATCATAGCGAAACGTATTTAGCCTACCTACTCTCTCTTGTTCACGAGAGGATGGATACTAGAGGGTGGAGGGAAGGTTTCGTAGATGTAGCATTTATGGAGTGTGAACAGATCATTATTTTGTAAGACCAAAAGACTAGCAGTGACCTTTTGGAATCAATATTAAAACCCAATAGTAATACATTGCATATAGCTAGTGAGAATGACGTAATATCTGCGTGTTTTGTATTACTCTGAATGCCCAAGCACGCCACACGTGGTTCCAAGCGAAAAGTGATTAGAATGCGTGATTGTCACGCAGACATACTGTAGTCACATTCTCTGTAAAACGATTGCACTGTTCGGGTTTTGGGGCGGCCAATACAGGCTACCGTAGTCAAATATATTGCCGAAAGTTTCTGCGATACATGGCTAGACTTGTACGAGTGGATTGATCGATACTGGATGGGGGTAACCAAAATCTCCTCGGAATTGGACAACACTGTCATTACCTGTGAAAATGTCTCGTTTTTTTTTTTTTTGCTAGTGTGAAAAAAAAAACATTTTTTGAAAAAGGGCACATTGGAAAATTTGAGGGGGGGTCCGGACGCCGGCGACCCCCCCCCCTGGATCCGCCACTGTCACCATCTCTGATGTAGATGATTTTCTCTCCGAATTTTACTGCATAGCCAAAAGGAACACTGGAATTTTGAAGCCAATAGTTGAAGGTGTTTCAAAGAAATGGCCTTAAAAGAATTTTGCTATATATTCCATATCTTCATGCCAGTTGTTGCATTTGTGATTTGTCAGGACGTCAGATGCAGATAACGTTTCACAGGTAAAAGGTATAAGATCAAAATTTGATTTGTGTGGTGTCTGAAGACCATTTAATCATAATTTGGTATAAGATTAGAAAAAGCTGGAGATGTGCCCCCCCCCTTCCCAAAAAAAAAATGCAATTTGTCACTCGTGGTGATTATTACATTCGAATACGCTAAATAGGGACATCATTTTTGTGTTGCCTGTTGTTTTCTGTGAAATTTCATTTTGTGTGCCTAATGTTTTATTTTCAGGTGTATATTGGCCAGCAAGTTAGGCCACAGAGTTTAGCTGTCACAGACGTTGAAGGAAGTAGCATAACTGCAGGCATGCTAGTGGCCTTTAACCTAGAAGACACATTAGAATATGTCCCTCCTTACAGTATATTTCCGGTCATCAGTGTTGATGGACAGAAACTTACTGTCTATTGGATGCAGGGTTCGTACACAACTGCTTGGAAACCCCGGAATTAAGAATCAGGAGGACAATAAATCCATACGCAGATGTGCTTGACATTCCCTCTGTGATACTGTGTGATTTTTCTTTGACTGGCAGCTGGTTCAAAACTTGAGAAGCTGACTATGGATGCACTGAAAGAAAAGTATCAGCAGTAAGTGGAAGTGTGTTACCTGATTTTAGTGTATTTCAACAGGGTCATTCCATAGAAGATCAACAAAAATGTTAACTGGTCTCCTTTCCTCTTAGATGTGGCTATTTTTGGGCTCATTTGTAGCAGTATATGGATGAGGAAGAATTCCCAAATTTTAGTTAGGGCCATGTAAACCCTAGGTGCCACACCCACTTTGGTGGCTCAGGAATATTGACTTTCTGCGGAAACAGTGTGTATCGTAAGTCTGCTAACTTTATTGAGGAAGCTGATATAACCCCTCACCTCTCTCTGCAGACCAATTTGTAGATGTAGATTTCAAAAGTGATGGCACAGACATATTTCATAATGAAGCTCAAAACTTTTGATTTGTCAGTTTTGATTTTGCTGAATCATTTTTGGCAGAGTCCTGCTCCCAACGGGCTGAAGTGACCAAATGTTTAGAATATTCAACCCAGTGTTGGTGCTAAGGTGCACGATTGCACAATTCCCACACTCAATTCACAAGTCCTGCAAAAAAAAAAACTGGTCTTGACTATCGGTCAAAAAATTTGCACATCAAAATGAAGACTTTTTCAACTTGGAGGTGTGCACATGTACTGTACATTGTGTACACTATTACAGACTGAATACAGTATACGTTCAACACACACAGTACATGAGCTTGGAGCTTTCATATGAATTGTAACTGTCAAAAATGTACTGATACAATGATTGTAATAATTTATCCGCTTAAATTATAGTAAAATATGCATTCATCATACAATAGCCCAGTCAAATACTGATTAACAGTCCTGCTCACTGCTGGACTACAGTATATTAAAATAGTATGCACATACTATAGTGTGTGACACAGAAAGTACTATACAAATATGCATGGAATAGTTTGGGGATCTCAATTCTCAAAGATCCTCATAAAAGGGGTGGATTTCTGACTGAAGCCATGAACCAAATGTGAATTGTTCTCTTCATGCAAATCATGAATAGCTCTTATGGTTTGACTTGGTAGACACAATTTGCACCTACAAAACCATAGTAGATATTCTGAAATTTGGTCCATCCAGCTATGTTTTGAGCAAGACTCTAACCCCCACGACACCGGAATTTAAAATGGCCTACTGTATGCTTGAACAGTACATGGCCTAGAATGCTCAAATTTTGGATGTCTGACTAAGTCATGTAGTGCTACAAATGAGCCAAAAACTAGCCAAACTAAGAGGTCACCTGCCACAATGCCCTGAAAGTTTTGTATGGAATGACCCTATTTTTAAGTCTTGTGTCAATTTATCACCAAAGCTGTTAAGGAGTATTGTAGTGTGCAAGATTGTTATTACTGTTTGAAAATTCCACAGAATTCTGTTAATGGTAGGCAGAGTCATCCCAGTAATATTTACTTTGGTTTCAGCCATCTTAACTCTAATAATTAGAAATAAAGAGTACAAAATGAGTTGTAGCTTCATCTGATATTCTAAAAATATTTTTGATCATCTACATTATCCTCAGTTAGACTGACAGTCAGAAGTGGTTTATACTTTTATATACTTATATACCCTGTTATTATACAACTTAAAGTGGACCTAAAGTCAAAAATTTCAGAAATATATGTTATAAAGCGTGAAAAATGCATCCTTAAGGTCCAAATCCCATCTTCACAGGACATTTCTGAGCTGAGATATAAAATGTTGAAATTTATTCACCTAATTTGAAAAAGTGGATTGCGCAATACTTTGTGATGCCCCTCTTGTACAACTCACATTGCCTGCTTTTGTTTCCTTTTGAAATTTAAGATGTTTATTTGACGTTGGAACAATTACTGTTTCCTTGCTTAGCATGTTGTACGGAGAAAGCATATATAGCCAATTAAGTCACCCTATAACAATAAGACTATGATCACAATTTGGAACAAGGTGCAGTGGCTTTCCAAAAAACAAAGAAAAACAAAGACGGTAATTTGAGTAGTACAAGAATGACATCACAAATTCTTGCGTAATCTACCATTTTAAATTGGGTGAATAAGCTTCAACATTTTATATCTCAGCACAGGAATGTCCTGTGAAGATGGGAGTTGGACCATTTGGATGCATTTTTCAAGCTTTGTAACATATATTTTCGAAATTTTTGACTTTAGGTCCACTTTAATAGAAGCTTAAAGGCCAAACCACACAACTACTAATCCTTAAGTTACCAAGTCTAAAACAATATGAATAAGAGACTAACCCTGGTGCAGAAAACTAAATACAAGGGGCCTGAAAACAAAAATTTAGTAAGATTTCAAGAGCTTATGGATATTGCTTACTACATTCACCTCAGATAACAGGTTACTGGTGACACCCCCGAATGTAATAGAGATGGCACAACGCCTATATTAGACTTGGAAATTTGTTACGAAAATAACAACATAGATTTTGAAACCTATACTGTCATCCACCACCCGAGACAACCAGAAATTCTGCAGGACTACCAGATTTTGCAAATACAGGTGTGTAAGGTTGTCCGTCGGGACAACCAAATATTTTGAGGAAAGTGATGTGATGTTTACATTTAGCAGCTTGATGAAAATTTTGCGCAAGCAAGGAACTTTTAAAATTGCATCAAAACGTTTGCAACAAAGTACGGTAATTACGCACGTTCACCACAACTTCCCACACAGTCACTTTATCGAAATGTGCATAACACTATCAAGCTAAAATATGTGCCCCGTACAAACTCCACTAGTAGGCCACTAGGCCTGCACTGTACACAGACAAGCTGAATTCCTTCATGCAAGCTACAAATTCATATTGCTGATGTTGCAACACCAGTGCTTTCAATCTAGAGATGTTTAATTTATTTACCTGCAATGCGAACATCATAACATTAACTATGTCCACAATGTACACTAATTTATGCATGCCACGAGACAGCACTACTCTTATACAGTAGATATCTGTTATTGTTTTTTTTGGGGGGGGGGGGGGAGGGTTGTCTAAAAGTGAAAGCCACTTTGGAAGGCTGGTCATAATGGGGCGCTATCAATTCCATGGTTGCGAACTTCCGAAAATGGTTACACTTGGGGCTACCTTATTTTGAGTAGGACAACCAGATTTTACAATGTAGTAGTCCTTTGGACAACCATTGCTAATTCCTTAAAATCGAACACTGCATTATACCAAACCGATGGCCAACAAACAGGTGATTAAAAATGTGCTGCCTTCAATTGTAGAATGAAACTTAATTTTGGGCAATTTTGGGAAATGTTTTACTCGATGTACTGTACCACACACTGAGAGAAAGCTCCATATCCAGGATTCCATGAATATATTACAGGTTAGTGCTCACTCAAAGAGTGAACGTTTTGAGATATACCAGGGCAAAAAAATGGTTATGATAATATATCTGAGTACCTAAAAAGGAGAGCCCTTATGTATAGACCTAAATTTTGGCAACAGTCCCAAAGGATAAGAGAGAAGTCCAGTTAGAAATATGGCTGGTTTCCGTCCAGGGTTGTTGATTTTTTTTTTTTTTTTTGATTTTTTTTCAAAAGTCAAAAAAATCGGATTTTTTTTTTATTTAAATGAGATTTTTTTGATAAATCAGATTTTTTTTTATTGTTTTTTAAAATGACACCTCAGTTTGACAGCTTCATTCCCATAGTTGCTAGAATTATCACATGTACTGTAGTCACCCATACCGACCCCTATATTATATTCAAAATACTTTACAGACTAATTAACCTGGGACCTGGAGCCTCAGTCTTTTCCATTGAACACAAATAGCCTACCACAGGTGCCAAACAGGCCTACAACGATCAAAATTAATTCCAAGTCTTCATTAGAGGCGCTTGTTTACAGTGCAAGCAGCAGAGTGCACTCCTTAAGCTTCACAGTTTATCCATCAAGATACACAGGAAATACATTATGGAACTGAGTGGTAACTGTACCCATTCAACTAGTGATGAATGAGGATTACGTACACTATTGTATTTTCAGGCATGAGCTTTTTCCGTGAATTTGCGGATTTCCGTGATTTTTTTCCAACTTCCGCTATTTCGCATTTTCATTTCCGTGAAAAAATGTGAAGTTGAAAATGGGAACAGCACATGATTTATCATAAGATGTCAGTGAAACAGCATAGTGGCTTCAGTAAAATGTGTATTTCCACATATTTTGTTTACATTTCTCTGCAGCTAGAAATGCATAGTCGACAATGTTTAATTATGAATTATGATACCCTTTTTCCTTGTCATATCATAGCTTCTAGGTCATACTGTAGGCCTATGTGCTGCTTGAAAGTGGAAAGTAAAAGTGGAAGCAAATAGTCATGTCCACTCCATATACTTACTAAATACAGTATTATAATGCTCTGATTTAGTGCAAGTTTTGTACACATGTACGTGCGTCCATTGGCACTGCATGTATCTGTACTGTACATGCAAGATGTGCACACTGCAGCATGCTTGCTACTAAATTTATACTACAACGTAACTTGGTGGGCACTGAACAGAACGATCGTCTGCAAAGGTAATCAAAGCTTGTATATTCACAGGGAATGTGCAAAATACTCAACTGCGCCTTTTCCTACATCTTTATAAGGTTTAAGGCTGGTTGCATATTCTGTTCATATATCTGTCACTAACTTAGAGGCACTGCCATTCCTTCTTACACTATCCTAACATAGGTTAGGCTATGTATGTGCACTGCTATTGAGCCTAGCCCATACTCGCACAGGCTAACAGGTCTCTGGGTCTGAGGAAGGCAGTCATTCCGGGATTTGGCTTGAAGTTTATAACAAACTGGTACCAATTTTCACCAAAAGAGCTAGGAATTGGTGCCTTAAATTAGGCCTTACCTAACTAGGCCTATAATGTTTGGCCTTTGCAAGTTTTGGCTTAGCGGCTAGCCTAGACAAGGCATGGCTCATTAATGTGCTTTACATTACAGAGCACGGTCAAGGCACTTTCCTTAGCCATATGTTCTGATGTACAAAAAGGGCTACTATCTACTAGTTGGTAGGCCCTATACTTAAAGCCTAGGCCAGAGGCCTCTAAAATGTGCTGTAAGTTGAATAGTGTTAAAACTTAATAGTGAGCCACAAAATAATGTTGGACACTGGATCAAAGAAATCAAGAAGCCAGTTGGTATGAACTAGGTTTTGGGAAAGACAAGGTATTAATGTTGACCCAACTTAGTGAACCTTAACACATAGGCTATACAGTATGTTACACTTAGGCCTAGGTTGTTTTTGTAATTTGTTTCATCAAAGTATGATAAACAATTAGCCTAGCGCATTTGGGCCTTATGAAATCTTAAAAATCCAGGAGCTTCCGGGGGCGCTGCCCCCTGGACCCCCGCCAGGGCATTGCCCCTGGAACTCACCAGGGGCCCTAAGGCGGGCCCCTGGAGCCCACCCGTAAGAGTTCGCGCTTCGCGCTCAGACTGTTGCCTTCGGCGTCAGTATGCTACATACCCATCCAAAAGTTCAGTGAGTTTTGTTGTATGTCAGGCTCATCCCTGTATTTTGTTTGTTTGGGGGTGGCACTTGACTTATGAATTGAAGTGTCTTGGACTGGGCACTTATGGTCCATTGGGCTTATATTGATTGCATAGGTTTAATAGTAACCATTAGTTTCTATCTGTCATTACTCCATACCTTGGAATAGGGCCTACATGGACCCAAAGAGTCACTTAGGCTTTTTGAAGGACTCTGGTCACATGATCGTTGAGGGACAGCAGTGGCCTCTCTTTTGAATCATTGCTCAGAGACTAAGTACAAGGCAGGAATTCTATCTATAATCCTAACTTGATCCAGGATTGCCATTTTCGTCCTCATCTGATGGACGCAAGTCAACACCGAGCATCATTCACCCCCCAGTCTCCAAAGAATGAAAGACTTGGTCACCACCGTCCATCACCACTGAGTTGTGCCAGTACGAAACACCTCTGAAGTTGATTGATTCATGACTATCAATGACTGCACTGAATTCAGTGGCAGGGATTGAAATTTTAGTGAACTTTAGTCTCAAGTGGAGCTCATATCACTGATTTGCTTCTTGTGGACAATTTGAGTCACAAATAAAAGCCTACATTGTACAAGCCTGCACAGAATTGTACTGCATACTGTAACACTTATTCAGGAACCATTTTTACAGGTGGCATCATCTGAAAGAGTTCAGTTGTAAAATAGAGTGAATAAAGAATCAATTCCAAATTTCGGTGATAAGTTATTAAAGTACTTGAATTTCAAAATGAGGAAAGAACAACTTGATAAGTTGTAGATGTATCCATTCTGTTATGGATATTTTGGAATTTCTCATAAAACCTGTGTTAGGCCTAATAATGTACCTAGGCCTAGGCCTATATGTTTGAAACCATCCTACATTGGTTTTGTAGACAATACAAGTTACTGTATATCCAATGATTATTTTCCCTTAAATAAACTTCTACAAGCAAAACAATGGATTTTCTCAAAAAAGTGATTTAAATCAGTGATTTTTTTAAAAAAAAATCATTTGATTTAAATCGCGATTTAAGTCATTGATTTTAATCAGCAAGATTTAAATCAAGCAACCCTGCTGGTCTCGTAAAAGTAATGATAATTCTGAGACTGTGATGTTTGTTGAAAGTGCACCCAATGGTCAGTGGATTAAAAGGGGAGATAATTAAGTTTTTGAGAAAAACTGAATTAATAGTAAAAGTAGTAGAAACATCAAGGACCAATCAGATTCTGTAAGTCAAACCATTTCAATACTAAAGGAAGTGTTTTGATGAGAATTGCATGTTATGTAAATTTAGTCCTGGGGTTTGCAAGAAGAGGTTGATTCACTGCATAGGATGTGCCCATTGAAAAGGATAGTTTAAGTATGTAGGAGAGACATCTTGGAGTCTAGAAGAGAAATTTATGTAACATTTTAAAGATATGATATCAATTCA
This sequence comes from Holothuria leucospilota, assembly GCA_029531755.1. Classification (NCBI taxonomy): domain Eukaryota; kingdom Metazoa; phylum Echinodermata; class Holothuroidea; order Aspidochirotida; family Holothuriidae; genus Holothuria; species Holothuria leucospilota. The sequence continues at coordinate 22,527 of JAIZAY010000446.1, forward strand.
GTGTTCAATAATTGTAAAGTAAATATTCATTGGACAAGATTTTGAATATTAACATTATTAATTCTTAGACTGGGGACCCTGTGCACTAGCATGTGTCTGCATTGAGAACTTAAACCCTTATTACACAGAATAGAAGAATGGTTCACTGGAAGACATATTATCAGAACTCACCAACCATGAATACTCTTCCAAGTTTATAGGTCACTCTCTCCTAACAAAAGTGTCATTTAATAGATACTAATTGTATTAGAATTGTTAACCTAAGGATTAGTAGTTGTGTGGCTTGGCCTGAAAGCTACTATAAGCAAGTTGTATGGTAACAGTGTATACCTGTATGTGTGTTTTCCACTTCTGACTGTCAGTCTAACTGGGGATGGTCTAGAAGAAGATCAAAAATACTTTTAGAAGAATGTAAGGTCAATTCCATGTAAACAGGCCCAGAACCATAAAAAATCAAATTAGTGAAAATGCTAAGTGAATGTTCTTAAATGTTGCATTGCTATGTCTAGTTTTTGGCCAAACATTTTTCCCCAGTAAATCACTGCCACGGGAAAAATTATGCTGCCCTCAAGAGGTCACTTTACCATTTCTACAAGGAAAATGGCATTAATTTTGAGACCAACTTCCCTGATTAATTTGCTCAACCAATCAGTAGATTCATTTCAAATTTACTATCCATAAATGGTAATATAACATCACTTTCAAATTTATTCATGGGCAACCGCGAGAAAGAATTCTTGTCTGGACAAAATTTAAAACCACACTTTTGGTTACGTTTCATCGACGATATCTTCATGATCTGGCCCCACGGTGAAGATAATCTAAAACTTTTTGTGGACAACATCAAATCGTTCCACCCCACAATCAAATTCACGAGTTAGTGTCCACTTCCTGGGCACAATGTTCAGTGACCATAGAAAATGGTTCACTCAAAACAAACTTGTTCAATAAACCCACACACAACTACCTACTACCGAGCAGCTGCCATCCCCCGCACTCCACCAAAAATATTCCATATAGCCAAGCACTTCGTATCAAACTTATCTGTTCCGCTGAGACAGACTGAAATTCGCACTAACGAACTATCTAGCCACCTCCAAAATAGACAGTACTTTCGGGGTTCAATTGAAAACCTCGTCAAAAAGGCAAGAGATACCCCGCGTTCTGAAACACTGCAGTACAAAACCCGTCAGCCCAGTTCTAATACAGTGCCATTGGTAATTGAGTACCATCCCGGTCTACCACCATTCGCCGAATTCATCCAAAAATATTTGCCCATACTTCAATGCACTGCTCGCCTAGATTCTATCTTTCCCGCTCCCCCGTTGTTGCTTTTTCGCCCCCTCCAAATTTACGGGACATTTTGGTACGGGCAAAATTTCAGGACAAAACCTCAGTCGAGGCTAACAACGAGAATTTTGGTTGTTCACCTTGCCCGTCCAAATGAAAGACGTGCGCTCTGATTGATTCAACCAAATACTTTCAGCGCTTTCAAACGACACGCACTTTTCAAATTAGAAAATCCTTTCCAAAAAGGTCAGATAGCTCATCTACTGCAATTTGTGTGGAACACAGTACGTGGGGGAATAAAAAAACTCCCTCCGGATGAGAATGACACAGCACAGGTCAGCAATTACAACCAAAAAAAATTGATCAACCTGTTGCCAATCATTTCAATTTACCGCATAATTCGATAGACAATTTACATGTCATTGCTATCGAACAAAATGATTCATGGGACCATAAAAGCCGTAAGACAAAGGAAAATTTCTGGGAATGTTGCCTAAAGACGACTTCTCCATTCGGCTTGAATATCCGAAACGACTTACCAGCATACTGATTGCAGGGATTACACTCTAGGCCTATGTAATCCTATTTGACCGTCTCTTTGCTTACCTGGCGCAGGAGTATCCGTGATCACGACGGCGGAGCTCCCAGGTGGGACCTGTTCTATTCAGCCAGTCTAGAACGGGACCACTGTCTGGTGGTGTCAGTTAAGTCAAAGTTTGTCCCTTCAGCCCTTGGGGACATTGTTACTCCTTCGGGGAGCAGAACTCCTTCGGGAGTATTGTTTGGTTTCACCCCTGGCTCTTCCCCAGAGAGGCAGGGGACTTTTGGAAAAAAAAGCTCGAAAGCTTTGCAAGAACCTTCTATTGCTGTTTCATTTACCAAATGCTAAGCCTCTACCGCTGTCACGTATCTCTGTTGAGATCCAGCCTTTCATTCCTGTAGCACTGTTGTTATATAGTATCTCCGTTAAATTAACACTGGTAGTGGCTTGATATCCAATTGTACTGATTCTTATTGTATTATATATATATATATATATATATATATATATATATATATATATATATATATATATATATATATATATATATATATATATATATATATATATATATAAGGTCAAAGTACTGCGTAGCACTTGTGAAGTAGGTAGGTAAAAATGAAGTAGTAAATAGTGCTAAAAGTTTGTGAAAAATTCCACGACGTTTCGGGTTTAAACCCTTCATCGGGTGGCAAAAATGCAACTGATCGTTGACACGGCCAAACGTACAATTTAAAAAATACACAATAAAATTGAGCACGGTAAACCTCGGCTAGGAAAACAGACAGTGTTAAGTGGTTACCACAAGTCAAAAAAATGCAGGAATTGCTCCGTTATAACAGTTTAAGTCTAACGTTCAGACCATGTGGGGACAGGGTTCCAAGTTTCATGATTAGGCGGTTTTCGGCAGCTAGGCGGTCATGATCGGAACCTCGACACGAGATGGCCGCCGAAACCATCAAGTCACGGATCGAGCATGTTGACGGGGGATTGAAGTGGGTGGCTACCGGGAACCCTGGGAGATTCTGTTTGATCACCTGAGATCAATCAAACAGAAGGCCTGTCTGATCTCTTATCTTGGGTCAGCCAGCACCCTTAATCCCCCAGGTGGCTTAGTTTTACTTAGCTTTCCTTAACACGCCGTTATTTGCAGCTTTGACAGCTCTCTGGACAGTTGCCCCACAGCACATCTTACTGTACATTCTGGTTTTTACTATTTATTTCTGCTTTCTTTTATATCCTAGCAGTTCTTTTACGTACGCCTTTTGTGTTCTTTTAATGCTACATTGTTTGCAGCCCATTTTCGAATTCTTTTAAGTTTTAAATCTTTTACTGCTGCTTTTGCACTTCTCGACCGACATTCTGTGTATTTTTTATCTGTTTGCCAGTCTAGTAGTTACCAACGAAGGTCCTAGGTAGGACCGAAAATTTCAACAATAAAGTTGTTTTTAAAGTATTCCTGCTTTGTCAACTATGTTTTGCGTTCTGCTTGTTTATATTTATACATATATATAAATATATATATATATATATATATATAAATATATATATATATATATATATATATATATATATATTATATATTTATACATATATATAAATATATATATATATATATATATATAAATATATAAGGTCAAAGTACTGCGTAGCACTTATGAAGTAGGTAGGTAAAAAAAGAAGTTTTAAATAGTGCTAAAAGTTTGTGAAAATTCCACGACGTTTTGGGTTTAAACCCTTCATCAGGTGGCAAAAATGCAACTGATTGTTGACACGCCCAAACGTACAATTTGAAAAATACACAATAAAGTTGGGCACGGTAAAACCGGCTAGGAAAACAAACAGCTAAACTTAACACTGTCTGTTTTCCTAGCCGGTTTTACCGTGCCCAACTTTCTTGTGTATTTTTCAAATTGTACGTTTGGCCGTGTAAACAAATAAAACAATCAGTTGCATTTTTGCCACCTGATGAAGGGTTTAAATCCGAGCTAAATTTACTCGTAATACAAATTTATTCCTAAATTTACTTTTTCTGTTCACAGCAGAAATACGATGATGACCACCTGAATTGTAAACTGTGAAGAGATTTGTGTGCTTTCACTGTAATTTAAAGTACTCGGCCCAAAGCTCCATCATATAGTGTCCCCATTTATTCATTCCTTAGACATTCGGGGGATTTCCCTCTGAGTCCTAACAAAATCATACTGGACCACACCAAGCCTGCGCAATGGCAGCCCCTGGTCCCCTCGCCTTTCGTAAAGTAGTCAACTCTTCACCTGCGCTTGCGGAGCTAAAGAAGCATCATCGTGATCACAAGCTTTTCCCTTTACTTGCGGAGACTTTCTACGTCTCTGTATTGCAAAAGGAGGGGGGAAATTTCCATTAGAAGAGTGAAATTTTCGAGCGCTTCACGCGTATGTGCACACTTAATTAAAACCGATACCTTTAAGCTATCTGTGGTAAGCTTGAGAAATCATCCCCTGTAGTTCCCGCAAACTGTAATCATATGGTGGCACTACTGACTACAAAACAATCCTCTTCGGTCCACCCTATATCAGAATTCCTAGCTCCGGGCTGCAGCTCCCAAATACAAAAGATGATTCAAATAGGCAAGAAAGTAAGTTATCCAATTTGTAAACCTTCACAAGTTCATTTGCAAATGAATGTATTCTTGATGGTTGAATGCCTCCATTGGCCGATACAAGATTGCTCGGAAAAATGAGGGGAGTAAGTTTATAGTTCGGATAGGGACATTCCCCGCCCTGTTGGCTATAATGAGGGCAATGTATTTAAATTACTCCTCGATCGATAAGAAGATAGCATCATCCAGCATAAAAGTTGTCCAAACCGAGCTTTACTACAGTCGAAGTATTTGACTGGAGGAAAGTTTAACTCCTTTCATGTATTTTTCAGATGACATAGAATTGCAATCATAATACTATACTTATGTCTTTATTCCAGTATTTCGGGAAATTTGTTTTTCAAACATCACAGTTCTTTGACTTAATCTAATTTGCGGGATGAAGCTGTAATGCTCCAGTGCCTCATTGCTATGTATATATATGGAAACATAGTGGGGAGTAGGAAGACTTTCACTCCCCCTGCATGATCACGGGGATACCAAACCTCTGTGGCACTTAGGAAATCGTGTTCATTAGAATAGACTGAGCGATTCAAACCTTCAAATCGCATTGGATGCACTCCAAACAGACTACGACAAACCGCTAGGCCCGTAATCAAGGGGTGGGGGGGGTCATTTGGGGCCAGGCCCCCTGCTTCTTGGCTTGGCCCCCTGATCTGCGGGCAAAGCCAGACTCCTGTGCAATAACTTATACTTAGTGTCCCCTCTGAGCTTGGTCCCCCCCCCCCCCCCTGCTCTCCAAGTCTGGTTACGGGCTTGCAAACCGCAATTGCATACTTTTCATTGCAGCCAACGTGGGCTGACTAACTGCCTGTCAGTTTCATGCATAGGCTAGTAGTCCATTTTATGGGTGTGGATGATGGGTGATGATAGGGGTTGGAACTATAAATTAAATTCAATGTTCTACCGGAAGTAATAGACTAATGACTGAGACAATTATAGATTATACCCGCTGTGTGCAGAAGCGAAATGTGCCAAATATCTTTTTAAGTTATGTCATTAATACTTCATTTAATCCTCCAAAAAATGTAAAATAACCACACAACTCTCTGGGGATACGAGTAATAAAAAAGAAAAATACGATCAAGAGGTCACCCGATTTCCCCTCCCCTTTTCAACACACTTGCAGATGATTATTATTTGTTTCTCTCTCTCTCTAAATATATTACATATTAATGCCAGTATGGTATCTTTAACCGTAAGTCGATTTAATTTTTATAATCCTCTTTACTGTATCAGAAATCGTGATTTTGACGGTTTATCTAGTGACGGTGTTGGATGCATTGTTATGCCTAGATTGTTGAAACAGCCTAGAGTTGGCGAGGGTTTCTCCTCATGGTTCCCTGCAGGTGAATGTGCCTGTCCCTATCAGGAACCCTAATGTAGGCCTTCAGAGTCTACTCAGTCTATGAGGAGCTCTTCTTGTTTCTGCAGTGCATTTGCCTGCATTTGATTAAAATTCCAATTTGTTGCCTCATTCTAAAAAATAAAGGTGGGCGTATTTTTACCCCAAAATGGTAACTCTGGGTACCTTTACACCAGTACTGAATATGACACTTTTGCCCCATGTGGTTTACTTTTACAAAAAATATCAGAGAGTTCTGATACTTTGTGTAAATGTGCACCACACTGGGGATTAAATGGCCATATTTACAGGTTTATAAATACCCATTAAGGGTGTCGCAGTGCGGGATTTACATTTACCTTTTTAGGGGGCAAATAAATCCATTTATTTTTTAGAATCTTGTTTCCCCAATTTTCCGATTTTCAAAACTCTGGTGCCCGCTGTCAATGTCTCAGTTACTGGTGCAGCTACCAAAGAAAGGATTCAATACGTGACAGATTCATTTTGCTTTATTGATTCCTTGCCGAAGGCAGGCAAGGAATCTATGCGATGGTGATGTCGTGTGTGTGTGTGTATGTGTGTGCGTATGGGTGTGCGTATGTGTGTATGTGTGTGTATGTGACGCCTAGCTTGTAAACACGATATCTCAAGATAGCAATGACCGACACTTTTCATATTTGGTATATAGATTTATCATGTTAAGAGAAAGAACCCTATTGTTTTTGGTGGCGGTCAAAGGTCATTTGAGGTCACCAGAGGTCAAATACCGAAAACTTCGTAAACACGATATCTCAAGTTAGCAATGACTGACACTTTTCATATTTGGTACACAGATTTGTCATGTCAAGAAGAAGAAGCCTATTGTTTTTGGTAGAGGTCAAAGGTCATCTGAGCTCACCGGAGGTTAATCTGCGGAAACCTTGTAAACGGCTTGTAAACACGATATCTCAAGATAGCAATGACCGACACTTTTCATATTTGGTATATAGATTTGTCATGTTGAGAGGAAGAACCCTATTGTTTTTGGTAGAGGTCAAAGGTCATCTGAGGTCACCAGAGGTTAAACTGCGAAAAACCTCGTAAACACGATATCTCAAGATAGCAAAGGCCGACACTTTTCATATTTGGTATACAGATTTGTCATATCAAGAGGAAGAAGCCTATTGTTTTTGGTAGAGGTCAAAGGTCATCTGAGGTCACCAGAGGTTAATCTGCGAAAACCTTGTAAATGGCTTGTAAACACGATATCTCAAGTTAGCAGTGACTGACACTTTTCATATTTGGTATATAGATTTGTCATGTTGAGAGGAAGAACCCTATTGTTTTTGGTAGAGGTCAAAGGTCATCTTACGTCACCAGAGTTTAAACGGCAAAAACCTCGTAAACACTATATCTCAAGATAGCAAAGGCTGACACTTTTCATATTTGGTATACAGATTTTGCATGTCAAGAGGAAGAACCCTATTGTTTTTGGTAGAGGTCAAAGGTCATCTGAGGTCACCAGAGGTTAAACTGCGAAAACCTCGTAAATGGCTTGTAAACACGATATCTCAAGTTAGCAATGACCGACACTTTTTCATGTTTTGTATACAAATTTGTCATGTCGAGGGGAAGACCCCTGTTGTTTTTGTGGAGGTCAAAGGTCATTTGAGGCCACTGCAGGTTAAAAGCCGAAAAGGCTTGTAACCACGCTATCTCAATATAGGAATGACCATCATATTTGGTATATAGATTCATCAAGTTGAGAGGAAGAACCCTATTATTTTTGAAGGTCAGAGGTCATTTGAGGTCACCATAGGTAAAAGGCCGAAAAGCTCGTAATCACTTCATCTCAAGATAGGAGTGACCAACACTTTTCATATTTGGTATATAGATATGTCATATTGAGAGAGAGAACCCTATTGTTTTTGGTGGAGGTCAAAGGTCATTTGAGGTCACCAGAGGTCAAAGACCGAAATCCTTGAAATTGGGATATGTCAAGATAGGAATGGCGGATATAGATTTGTCATGTTGAGAGAAAGAATGCTATTGTTTTTGGTAGAGGTCAAAGGTCATCTGAGGTCACCAGAGGTTGAACTACAGAAACCTTGTAAATGGCTTGTAATCACAATATCTCACGATAGCAGTGACAGCCACTTTTCATATTTGGTATATAAATTTGCCATGTTGAGGGGGAAAACCCTATCAATTTTGGTGGAGGTCAAGGTCATCTGGGGTTGCCAGAGGTCAAAAAACAAAATTTCCCAAGAATTCCCAAGATTGTCATCTTGGGTCACTGGGATCAAAAGCAACATTTCCCAAGAATTCTCAAGATTGTCATCCGGGTTTACTATAGGTTAAAAAGCAAAGGTTCCCAAAAATTCTTAAGATCATCATATGGGGTCATCAGAGGTCAAAAAGCAAAATTTCCCAAGAATTCCCAAGATCGTAATCTGAGGTCACCAAGGGTCAAAAAGTAAAATCCTCCCAAGAATATCCAAGATTGTTATATGGGGTCACCAGAGGTGAAAAAGCAAAATTTCCCAAGAATTCCCAAGATAGTCATCAGGGGTCACCAGAGGTCAAAAAACAAAATTTCCCAAGAATTTTCAAGATCCAAGATCCATTGGAGTTGAATTCCTTTCAAGACACTTTCGTTTTTCTTTTTTATTATATTTGGTGGGGTTCAAAGTTCATGTGAGGTCAGCAGAGGTGAAATTGTTAAAATATCGTAAAATGATGTAGTCAAGGAAGATAAATCTGAGGGATGAACCTCAGTACAACAAAGCATCCCTATTCGGCAAGGAATCACTAAGCCCTTAGGCTTTCTGGTTTATGTACAGGGCCGGATCCAGGTATATGAGAAAGGGGAGTAAGGCCACTGTTTTCGGCAAAACAATAATTTTCTAACCAGAATTTTACATCTCCAAGCCCATGCAAAAGGTATGATCAGCACTGCAGACGGTTACGCCCCCACCCCTTTTCTCATATTCTTGGATCCGGCCTTGCATTTAATTACGATATATATTAAAGTTCGGTCTGCAAGATAGTATATGGGGGAATACACAGTGCTCCGTCAATTATATAGAATTTGTGTTGCATTACGCGTTTAAAGTGCCTGACGGACTGTGAAATGTCGCTTTTCTGACAAAACCTGTTTCTTTAGTCATTTTCAGTCCCGTGTGAGTCACGCTCATATTGTTTGGAACCTTGAAGTGGATATGCAGACGCCCAAAACTTATTTGAAATATCTGCCTATTGAAACAAATATTTTCTTATTACTCTTGCAAGCATCTTTCATGACTTGCCAAAAGATAAACATTTCACATTGAAGGTAAATTAACTAGTTACTCTGTGTGAAACACACAATTTGGTAACTAAGAGATTTTCAAATTGTCACAAAATTAAAAAGAGCCATTCATGGATTAGCATAAACTAATTTAAATTGGAGTGACTGCATTTTTGATTCCTTGCCGAAGGCAGGCAAGGAATCTATGCGATGGTGATTTCGTGTGTGTGTGTGTATGTGTGTGTGTATGTATGTATGTGTATGTGACGCTTTGCTTGTAAACACGATATCTCAAGACGGGTAAGTCTGAGGGATTTCATACTTGGCACGTAGGTTGCCCATATTGAGTAGATGATCCCTATTGTTTTTCGTGGAGGTCAAAGGTCATATGGGGTCACCAGATGTAAAATGGTAAATACCTTGGAAATTGCTTGTAAACACTCTATCTCAAGATGTGTAACTTCAAGGAATCTCATACTTGGCATATGCATGGCCCATATTAGGAAGATGATCCCTATTGTTTTTGGTAGAGGTCAAAGGTCATTTGGGGTCACCAGAGGTGAAAAGGGTCAAAATCGTCCAAGCACAATATCTCTGAATGTAGAACTTGGTTTAGCTTGAAACTTGCTGTTTAGCTTGCTTTTATGTAGTACATATTTGTCCTAAAATTTCATGAAGATTAAAAGTCATTTGAGGTCAAAATCGGCATTTTGACGGCATTTTCTTAAAGTTCCTTCATTCTACGGTAGCGCTGATGGACCATTCATATCAATGATGTCATAACGATCTACGTATACTTTCCACACGCTCTGTAAAACGTAACCGTCATGACGTAGTAACGCTCTCATGACGATAGGCCGAACTATCCAATGGGAGGGCCGGCTTTCGAAGGGGGGAAATTCCCTTAATGCATTTGACGTCACATCGCCGCGACCGAATGTGATCGTGCGGAAACCAAATTTTCGCGGAGAAATGTTCTATATATGAAGACATTTTGGGGTTCAAATGAATCGTCATACGATTCTGGGGATTCGATCGCACGATTGAAACATTCGTGTGTATCGAAAACAGGTAAAGTGGAGAATAAATCGGGATTCAGGTAGGCGAAGTTGTTACCGAAAGGCCGTGAAGTGCGCTACCTTTCCACTATTACATAGCCTATGTAAGGCCTAGGGTATTTACTGTATAACGCTAGGACTGCTTGTGACTAGGCCTAAGTTCAAGTATTGCTAGAATGAAGGGTCTTACATGTAGGCTAATGATTCGTAGAGATCAATTAGGCCAAGACCTACCTACGAGTATAGCCTAAACCTATACAGGAAAGTTCAACAGTTTTCATGCAGATCTATGGCAAATGAAATTGTATGCCATACTGGCTTTGGTGCACAGTGGCGACCGTGGCGACGTTTTTGTGGCATAACAAACACTAATGTTAGCCTAGCCTACATCCTAAGCCAAATACACAGTATGCCTAGGCCTAGGCCTAGCCTATGTCTGCTGTAACAAACAGTAATGCACTTTAGTGTCGGGATTATTCTTTCTGAGACTGGGGTGTTAATAAGTTGGCGTGGCATAGTCCCCTGTAAGGTTTCATGGTACCGCTGAAATTTGGTACTGTCAGTAGGCCTACCGCCACAAATGGTACCGGTAATACCGCTATACTGGTACCATAAGAGAAAAAAGTCCAATTTTTAACAGAAGAAAATACCTGCAAAAATGTTTGATTCATCAGCTGTAAGCGTATAAAGTGATAAAGAGTCAACCAGGGTTGTAGCCGCGCTGGTCCACACCAAGTCAGTGAACCACAACAAATATTTTCTGCTAATATTAGCAGGTAGGCTGCAACCCTAGTTCACACTTCATGCAGCGCATTTTTCATGACAGCTTTGCAGCAAATCACATAGACAGTTGGCCACATTCGATCTATCGACTCATACGTACTACTTACATAGTCGGGTGCAGTCCATTGATTTGCGAACAGTATCGAACAGATATTTATGTAGTGATATAGGCCCTACAGTGCGTGTACAGTATGCATTATCTACCGCTGTATGTAATACTGTAACACTTGTGAGCCTACATACACATGTGAGCCTACACCCTATGTTTTTGTATGCAACATGGTAGGATGGTGTGAATAGCCAAGTAGTTACATGGCAATACTGTGGGCTTCCAAGTATTTCCATTTATAGTTCATTCTGTGAGAGACTGGTTACGATTACGGCCGGGATGTGGCAGCAATATTTTAAGTCTTCTTATTTAAGAGTTCGTACTTGTTTCACAATAAGAACAAAAAGATGTGAGCATTGTTAGATAGCTTTATTTGTCACTGCCATTCTCCCGACTGTTGGCTTCGGCCCGACTATGTACTATTGAAAATGGAATATTGGTACATGGATGTCAGTTAATGGTTCCTTGGACCCTTATTGGCAACATTCATGGAGTGGCTCCGCCATATGTTACCCTGGACTTGGCCCGACCTGTGTCCACAGTGGTGCTATGGTAGAAGGGAATAGAGCGCCAACTCTTCCCTTAAGGGTGCCATGATATTGTTAATGGGGTTTGTGGCAATTGTACTCACCTGATTATGTTTCATTCAGTCGCACCTTCCGGCGAGCAGTCACTTCGTGCTGTACTTCTAGTACGTTCGTAAATATCTGCACACTGTATACTGTGCATAGTAGTGTGTAGGCCTATACTTACGCAACCATTATGCTGTAAGCTCATTTTGACGAAGCTGTATGTTTTCATGTATATAATTTTTCGTAAATATTGTTGTAATCCTTCATTGGTTAATAATATCTTCTACAATAGTTTTAAGCTTAGATGAGTTACAAATACAACACAAAGCGGTTTTTGCAAACTTTATTCTCCTTCAAGTTAAAACGAACATCACAAGGGTACTCATTAGCGACGTAGGATAACATTAAAATTAACATTTACGAGGTGAAATTTGTGATTGGAATGGTAAAAAATGATTAACGAACATTACATGTTTATATTTTAATATAAAAACTCAAGGCAGTTATCCAATGGATATGGTATTTATATTTCAGTAATATTTCATTCAATTTTAGTATTTTTAAAAAAGTATTTAAGCAGTACCGTTGGGTAAGGCTCTCGGCGATACTTCGGTACCTTATGATGGGTGGTAATGTATCGGTACCAGTACATGCCGGTACTTACAAAAATACTGGTATAGTGTGAAATATAAGTCCTGTTGCATGACATAATTTGGCATAATTCTGTGGTGTACAGTATACAGACTGTTCAGCATGGGTATAGGCGTAGGCCTACTATGTGAATTTGAGAAAGATCAAACCAGACAAAGCTTTTCATTCCCTGACGTAGTTTGAGGAATCTATGCGATGGTGATGCCATGTGTGCTGTATGTATGTGTGTGTGTATGTGTCACTTAGCTTGTAAACACTGTCTCAAGAAGGGTAACCTCAAGACATGAGTTTAGGGAGAGAACGTCATCGGCAAATGCTAAAATATGTTTCAATAGTGCTCACTCATATGATATCCTTGGGATTAGTGCTTCGAAGATTGCTTTTTAAATTTCATTGGCAAAGGAATCACTAAGCCTTTTGGCTTTCTGGTTCCTTTAAGACTTGAAAAATTACGGTCCCCCTAAACTGTGAGAAGGTTAGCCAGGACAGTGGAGACATTGAAATAAAATGACGGAAACATTGCCGACATCGAATTCTTGAAATATAGTACAAAGTTGAAACATCGAAACTAAAAAGTCGAAATACTGAAAATTTCGAAATATCCCTTCAGGGCCAAAGACAAGCATTGCAATTCCCGTTATGTTCATGCCGTACATGGTCTACGAAAGAAGATGCTGCTCCTTCTTTATGGCGAGGATTAACATTGCAAGGGTCAAAGGCAAGAAGCCCAGACGGAAGAGCCTGTGGGATAAGTTTTTTTTTTATTTTACAAAAATGTCCCCTAGATCGCCTGAGATGACCCTTTCCACTGGCATACAGTGCTGATAACGAATGCTGTTTTGGGCATTTGTTGACAATAGAGCATAACAAATGTCACAATCAAACACTTTTTATATAAAAATATCAATAACGAATTAGTTACCAACACAGCTGAAACCTGAAAAGGACACCAGCACTTGATTTATGTCCAGGGAGTGGGGGAGGGGCTCTGTCCTCTGACTATATGGAAGCTCCACCACTGGTTGTGTACTATACAGCATAAATGGCTGTAGCAGTCCATATTATTCTCAGTGTACTATGACTTCTCTCAGTCTTTATCATTTCATGAAGTCAAAGCCTGTGGTTGAAACAGTCTCATACAGCAGAGGGATTTGATATGTACATAATTTCCAACTTTTCTTGCTTTTTAATTTGTAAGCAACTACAATATGTCTTTATCAAGAGCGACCATCACTTTTCAAACTAGGAAGATGCCGGCTCTGTTCAGGTTTAATATGGGACATTGGACAGACTGACACTCAGACGGAGAAGTAGCTATGACAAGTGTGGGATTAGGGACCTTCCTTAGACTCCAGGTGGTCCCCACGGGGCAACGTCTCCAATGAGTAAAACTATGTAGGAGACGTTGGCACATAGACGAAACGTTTAACTGTCTTCAATAACTGTGGATGCTAACATAACAGACCAAAAAACTACAGTATGACTGTTTTATCCCCCTTTAAAGTCAGACAAACCTCTACTCGATTGGAGATGGAAGGCTTGGAGGTAAGAAGGATAAATGACGGTACGATTGTATCCGGCTGTAAGCTATTGTCAAGCTAACCGACAGAAATTATTAATGAGACAAATGCATGACATACGTAAAGGCATTTTCGATACCGTGCACTCGTGTTTTATTTTGTTTCGATACTTTTTCTTTGCAAAACTTCGCTAGATGGATCTGTCTTGAAGGGATTGTAAGAACATTTTCATGGTTCTTCTAGGTTAAGAATGGAGGAGGTGCATTCTGTGTTGTAGTCAAAGATATTATAAGCGTAGATTCCAAATTTTAAATGGCGCTTTGACTCCCCACGAAGCCCAAAATATCGGGGAGGAAGTGCTGATCACTGTTCAGTCGTTTTGAAAACATACAGGCAAATGAATATCTTACAAAAGTATTAATACTTGTTATTTCGAAACATTGTAAATGTAAGAAGTATCACTCCTCAATACTAAATTCCACTTACGGGTTTCTTTCTTTCCAGGAGACGGAGAATTATCGCATCATCGTACAGGTTAAAAACAGTTCTTAGAGGAAGTTTGGATGGCTTTTAACTATTCTGCAGCTATAGTTGATTAAATTTTTGTCTTCTTATTGTCTTTAACTTAAATTATCGATTTATCATTTTGACTTGATGAAATTTGAAAATTTTGTACCTTAGTTATTTCTTTCTCTTTGACTAACATCGTACTGTATTTTGCAAAGTAACGAAAGTTACTGACAGAAGTATTTGATCTAGGTGACATCAATTCCATAGGGTTAGGAAGCTGTTTTGTCGGTATACGATCCCCTTCAGACATTTATTGAATATTTGAGGGTCCTTAGATGCAATTTGGGAAGATAAACGGTATGGTACAATTTTTTTTTCATTTTTGTCAGAGGGAACAATTCAGAAGTTTTCTTCCATGATTTTTTGGGGTCCCATACGTCTGCCCTACAACATTTTTTGTGTGGGTGCTTTAGAACCCCAGGACCTCCATTTTCCTTGTGGTTTTACTAAGTCCATGATCAAATTTTTTCTAACTTTAGGTTGCTGTAAAATAATAGACTGTTAAAAGGGTTATTCCTTCATTAAATCGTTCGCTGTATAAGAGTAAAGTGTTTTTCTTATTCATACATCTGTACAGACTGTCCTACATACTCTGAGAAAGGTCCTGAGTAAGGAAATCGAAACCGATCGTAACGTCAGACTGACGCCGACATAATCACCTTACTGAAATAAGGAAGTGTAACTTTAAAAATACCCTTAGTAATGAAGACGTGTGCTAAATTTTCAAAGGTCCTGTAGTGACTTTACGTTTATGGGAGGTATTAGTTGTATACCTGGTACGTATAAAAAGAGCAGCCACGTGCATCAGCTTTACTCATAATCTGCTGAATGCGTTCCTACTGAACAACGTGTTTCTTAATTTGCAGATTTGTGGCTTGATAAATTTAAAGGCTTCCTTAATTTCGATTTACACGATTTTCAAGTATCTCAGCAAGACGACCATTTTCAAAGTGTCTATATAGCTTCATTCTGTTTGATACCCTCCCTTGGTAAAGGTTGATTTGTGTAATATCAAGCTGAAGATGTTTCGATTTCTTATTCACTTCTTATTTCTGTGTCTCATCGCAAAGGACAACGTTCCAACTCAAGTAAGTACTGACAAAATTTTCAAACTTTTTGCTATTATCAGTAACTTCTAATTTTCTGAAGCAGAACATATTGACATAACTCTAGCTTGCAATTACTTATCGCTCCACGAATTTAGTTATCAATATATTGAACTTTCATTTTGGCAATATATAAAGTAATAAGTTTGCCTTTACTTGCTTAGCCAAGTCACCATCACAAGTAGGCGCAGACATTACTTTCAAAACTCTTAAAGGAAAAGCAATTCGCTTGCGGATTATTATATACTTTTCAAATTTATGTAAGGTAATTTTATATGATGGGCATAGTCTTTTAAAGCTATTTGTCCGATTTAAAACTTATTGCAATTTTGAGGAATATTCCTTAACCAAAACTGACCTTTGCTAATCAAAATTATCTAAACATTTTGATCAACATCTCTCATTTGCGTTACCTTTTCAAGAACCAGTTCTTCTCTCATGCCTTTAAAAGATATTTAATGGCAACTCTAAAAATATTCCTACAAAGGCGTAAACACGTTATATAAACGTTCATCTTTTGGCAACAAGTTTATGTTAGATTTCACGGTAAATAATTCGACTTGGCCAGTGTCAAATAATGCTAGTTACTCGTCATCATTAAAAAAAAAATGCTTTCTATTTCAAGTGGGGAAATGCTTTAGCAGGATAGTGCGCATAGACTTATGTATGCTCTCATTTTCCATTACGATGACTATAATATGGTTCCAATTAGCTTAAAGTGGACCTAAAGTCTAAAAATTCAAAAATATATATTTTAGAGGTTACAAAATTAATCTTATTGGTCCAACTCCCATTGTCATAGCTTATTCCATTGCTGAGATATTAAATGTTAAAATTTATTCACTTAAATCCAAACAGTTCATTGCGCAATAATTTTTGACATTCTTGTTGTACAACTCACATTAAATGCTTTGTTTTCTTTTAAAATTAAAAATTTTTATATGACCTTGACCACTTCCTGTTTTCTTGCATGACATGCTGTACAGAGAGGGCTTATATAGTCAAGTCACCCCAAAGCAGTAAGAACGCGATCACATTTTGGCACAAGGTGGGGTGACTTTCAGAAAAACAAAGAAATACAAAGATTGTAATTTGAGTAGTACAACAATGACATCACAAATTATTGCGCAATCTACCTTTTTAAATCGAGTGAATAAACTTCAACATTTTATATCTCAGCTAAAGAAAGTCCTGTGAAGATGGGAATTGGACCATTGGAATTCAGTTTTCATGCTCTGTAATATATATTTTTGAATTTTCAGACTTTAGGTACACTTTAAATATATTTCTACTCTAAATGCATAATTTAATGAAAAGAGATGATTAAATTGACTTCAAATTTTCTAATATCGTTGTTCTATACAAGGAATTGGTAAATTGCAAACAGCGCATGTAACAAGTCTTGTTCTCTCTAAATCTTCGAGTGAAGTAAATTTAATTATTTCTTGTGACCCTTAAATGAGTTTAATCGCAGCATTTACACAAAGTTGAAGTAACTTTCACATATGACGCATAATTTTTCACTGCAAGGCCGAGTAAAAAGACGGCAGGAGTCTTTCCTGTTCCCCCTTTTTGATTCCTTGCCGAAGGCAGGCAAGGAATCTATGCGATGGTGATGGCGTGTGTGTGTGCGTATGTGCGTGTGTGTGTATGTGACGCCTTGCTTGTAAACACGATATCTCCAGTTAGCAATGACCGACACTTTTCATATTTGGTATGTAGATTTGTCTTGTTAAGAGAAAGAAGCCTATTGTTTTTGGTAGAGGTCAAAGGTCATCTGAGGTCACCGGAGGTTAAAAAGCAAAAACCTTGTAAACATGATACCTCAAGATAGCAATGACCGACACTTTTCATATTTGGTATACAGATTTTTCATGTCAAGAGGAAGAAGCCTATTGTTTTTGGTAGAGGTCAAAGGTCATCTGAGGTCACCGGAGGTTAAACTGCGAAAACCTCTTAAACGGCTTGTAAACACGATATCTTGAGTTAGCAATGACCGACACTTTTCATATTTGGTATATAGATTTGTCATGTTGAGAGGAAGAACCCTATTGTTTTTGGTAAAGGTCAAAGGTCATTTGAGGTCACCGGAAGTAAAAGACTGAAAACCTTGTAATCACAATTTCTCAAGATAGGAGTGAAGGACACTTTTCATATTTGGTATACAGATTTGTCATGTCAAGAGGGAGAAGCCTATTGTTTTGGTAGAGGTCAAAGGTCATCTGAGGTCACCGGAAGTTAAACTGCGAAAACCTCATAAACGGCTTGTAAACACAGTATCTCAAGATAGGAGTGAAGGACACTTTTCATATTTGGTATACAGATTTGTCATGTCAAGAGGGAGAAGCCTATTGTTTTTGGTAGAGGTCAAAGGTCATCTGAGGTCACCGGAGGTTAAACTGCAAAAACCTTGTAATCACTTGTAATCATAATATCTCAAGATAGCTATGACCGACACTTTTCATATTTGATATATAGATTTGTCGTGTTGAGAGGAAGAACCTGTTGTTTTTGGTAAAGGTTAAAGGTCATTTGAGGTCACCGGAAGTAAAAGACTGAAAACCTTGTAATCACGATTTCTCAAGATAGTAGTGAAGGACACTTTTCATATTTGGTATACAGATTTGTCATGTCAAGAGAAAGAAGCCTATTGTTTTTGGTAGAGGTCAAAGGTCATCTGAGTTCACCGGAGGTTCAACTGCGAAAACCTGATAAACGGCTTGTAAACGCGATGTCTCAAGTTGCCAGTGATCGACACTTTTCATATGTGGTATATAGATTTATCATGTTGAGAGGAAGGACCCTATTGTTTGTGGTAGAGGTCAGAGGTCATCTGAGGTCACCAGAGGTCAAAAAACAAAATTTCCCAAGAATTCCCAATATCGTCATATGGGGTCACCAGAGGTCAAAAAGCAAAATTTCCCAAGAATTCCAAAGATTGTTACTGGGGTCATCAGAGGTCAAAAAGTAGAATTTCCCAAGAAGTCCCCAGATCGTCATCTGGGGTCACAAAAGGTCAGAAAGCAAAATTTCTCAAGAAGTCCCAAGATTGTCATGGGGTCACCAGATGTGAAAAAGCAAGAATTTTCCAAGAATTTTCAAGATCCATGATCCATTGGAGGTCATTAGAGGTCATCAGAGGTCAATGACCAAATGCATTTAAAAACATGATATTTCAAGACAGGGATGTTGAATACTTGTGATACTTGTAAATTTGAGGGATAAACCTCAGTGCAACAAAGCATCCCCATTCGGCAAGGAATCACTAAGCCTTTGGGCTTTCTGGTTAAAATAATTTTCAAATTATTCGATTTTGGAACGTGCAGAGATTATATCTATATAGGCAATTCGGTAATGAGGCCTTTATTTGAAAGATATCTTCAACAAATTTTACAGCGGAGGTAAAAATTTATGGTGAATAACATATTTAATGTTTATCATTATTCAGTGCATTTAGTTTCACACTATAGAAACAAAAACAAAGAAAAGCAATGCATCAGGACTGCACTCATGATAACAAAGGATTCTTTCATTGTTTGAAAAATAAATGATTACTTTAAGTTAAGTAAATGTAACAAAGCGATATGTCAACTGCTTGAGGAAATAAATCTTTTAGCTTCAACTACATAGCTATTCAACGTTGGCATTTATTATCGTTTCCACCTAAAAAATCTTATTAGATACATGTTTGTTGCACAAAATTCTGGAATTGAACTGACAACGAGAAGAATGCAAAAAAAAAGCTGAAACACGGTCAAGCTTCCTGTTTGATGAGTGACATTCGTCTTTCGAGTTTAAATGTAGTCAGAAATTTATAAAACTAAAAATAAAGGTTTTGATACCACCTTACAAATTTGAATCTTTACATATTATGAACAGTCTTTTTGTAAGCTTAAATGACTGGTTTGAACGACACTTTTAAAGTCCAAAGTTTTAGGAACTTAGTTAGCCTTATGAAGTATAGAAAACTTAAAGAAAATAGAGAAAGCGGTTGCAGATTTATACAGAATTAAAGACAAAATTACGAGTCTGTGCCTTCTACAACCAAGACAGAGCGCTTTTGCTCTCCGTTTGCTTTGGACAATTCGATTTTTCCTTGTTGACTATCTCTCATCTTCATACTCAAACGCTATACAATCCCTTATAAGTTTTCACGTCATATTCTTAAACAGATTATTTAAAATGGACATTTGTAACCTCATCCCACCTCTGTTAAAAAAGAAAGAAATTTCAGCCAGTACTGTTTAGAGGAACTTTTATTAAATGATTTGTTATTGATTTCATTATGCTATCCTTTATTAAGCAAACAGCAAGATTCAAAAGTGTTTTCTATTCAGCAGAGAGCGTTTCTACTATATTCCTCGCCCTATGAGTTTTTGATCATGATCGAGGGTTCATATTTTTACAATTTTTATTAGTGCCCTTCAGCTATAGTCATAAAAGCCTGCAGTTGAATTATGCCTTCTCCGAGATTTACTACCACTCTTTAGCTACCAGGCTATTCACCAATATAATGTATACAACACTCTGTATAAAGGGCTCGTCTTGTTGTTATGTATAAAGAAACGCATGGATTACTTCCAAGTAATGTAAGGAATCATCTTATTGACCCTTCAAATCTTAATCGACGGACTACCCGTCGTACTAGTGGAAGGTATCTATACCATTATCCCTCCACTAACAAGCTTTGCTATCAGAAATCTCTCTATCCAAGAACTGTCCCTAGCTGGAACCTATTACCGGAACAGGCTCGCTGTGCCCCATCAGTGGACAGCTTTAAAAACCAGCTCTTAGCCCTTGATCAAAATCGTTATAGCTAGTTGTTCTATTCATCCGACTCCCTTAGCCCTAGTTCAACAGCACGGGATAGCCTTGTTTGGGGTTTGTGCTGCATTTGAAAGAAGAAGAAGCCTCATTATGCGATACCCAACGATTACGTTGAAGAATAGAAGTTGGCAAAGATGATGAATTAAGGAATGGTTAAGCCAGGTCTGGTCAATTTTAAGTTACCGATCTTGTAAAAATCCAACTAGGACAACCTGACGTTACCAAAGGGTTACAAGTCACATATATTGATTTCGTGAGCTTCGTATTTTGTATTAACACATTTCTCATGCATTTGTTGCTCCAACTTCTCCTATTACGAGTCCATTTTAATACCACAGGGTTATCCCATCGACTTATATTTTTCGCGCTAGAGAGGTGTTATTCGAGAGGAGATGCAACGATTACATTGTACTTTGGAAAAGTTGAAATAAAATTAAAATATAGTCCTCCGTTTCCTTACCACTGGCCATTCTCGAGAAATAAATAAAAACGCCAGCGTTTCATGTCGTTCGCTACAGCTTTTTAGTCGTTGCAGAAGCAAACACAAGTTTATTTTCCTTGTTCCACCCTTGTTACGTTTATTGGAAGAGATCAGTTTGATTCCCTGCAACACATTAATTATCTTAACAAAGATATTACAGGCATGAGCTTTTTCCGTGACTTCGCGGATTTCCGTGATTTTTTTCCAACTTCCGCTATTTCGCATTTTCATTTCCGCGAAAAAATGTGAAGTTGAAAATGGGAACAGCACATACGGAAGCTTAAAAGTGCCATCAAGATCCAGGCGCGGATCCAGAAATTTTGAGGGGGGGGGGCCCAAGATGGAAAACCTCATGTGCACCGAAGGTACACCACGAGCGCGAAGCGCGAGTCCCTACGCGTGGGGTCCAGGGGCCCGCGTTAGGGCCCCTGGCGGGGTCCAGGGGCTGAGCCCCGGTGGGGGTCCAGGGGCGAAGCCCCCGGAAGCTCTCGCAATATTGCATTTTAAGAGCACAGAAATCGGCTCCAGTTCCTATGTCAGTGAGATTTTATACCTTTTCATGTTGCATGGAATTTGATGTGTATGGCTCATTTTAAGTTACCATATGTACCTGCAGAAGTTACGGAGAATCTAAGGTATCTTAAAACTTACACGCCAACATTATGAGCCCGGTGTAGGTAACTTGAAATGGTTTTTGCCATTATGAGTGTTTTATTTTCGTTGTACGGTATTCGGGTATAGGACGTAAGATGGAACAATTGCGAAGCGCGCCGAAAATTTGAATTTATATTTGAAACCATTGCTATGACTAACGGTGTCAATTCCCTTTATGTGTTTTTATCAATTAGAAGGTGGGTTTGATACTAAGTTTTCAATTCTCATAAGAAGAGGAGGGTGAAAAAATGAATATCAGTTGTTTTACATCCTTACAATGCTGACTCTGAAATGACGTTTATGCACACGAATAATTGGCTTATAGTAGAGCCCCACCAATGAGTAATGCGAATACGTTTGGGACCTTATTGATAGTAAAAGGAGCAATTCAAGGCTAACAGTGCGCAGATCAAGCAAAAATCAAGAAATATTGAGAAGACTTTGCAAAAATCGTGAAAGATTTCAATTGATTTTTGGTAAAAAGTGATAAAAATCAATCCATCACTCAATAAAAACGAACCTCCCTCCGTGATCGTAAACAATTGCGCGCGAAGCGCGCCGAAAATTTTCGGTATAGGACGTTCCGGGAGCTCTGCATTAATTGTACACTGAAAAGGAGGACCAACAGGACTCTCACAACCTTACATCCATATGGGAGGAGAGATGATATATCACCTTCTTTATGGACTTCTGAAGGGTATACCCTTCAGAAATCTATGACGGATGGTGCCGGCTGGAGTTGGTGATTGGGGGAACCGCAGATAACTGCTAAACCGTGCTTTTTTAGGCAGTGGGATTTTGTATACGCTATATACAACAACGGGAGAGCCTTTTCTTATTAGTACATGAGAGTGCAATCCCAGGAAGGGGTTTACCCTCCCCTTTGAGAAATTTTTGTTAATTTTAGGGGGCCTATATGCAAAATGGTGGTATCTTTGGGTCATTCTAAAGTGATTGTATGTTTAGAAAATGTCCACAATTTAGTAAATTCTAACTTTTGTTCGGGTGAAAAAGGGGAGTAAGAGACGGTTAACATATTGTCTTCAAACCTCCTAAAGTCCCAGGAAAAATCATGGGCGTGGATCCATCTCCAAAAGTGTGTGCGGGGGGGGGGGGACCTTTTTCACATTTGTGAATCGCCGTCCTGTGGCGTGGAAGAAGCAGTTGGTGGTAGCCAGAATTTGCGTCACGGGTAGGCAATAAGTTTTGTGATCTTCGGCATGGGGGAGGGGTCTAAGGGAAATTTTTCTAGAACTGAGTGCCCCTACAGATGCGATTTGGTGCAACAAAAGTGTACGATTTTTAGGTTATTTTTCTTCTAAAAATTTCGTTTTCCTAGGCATAATTGCAGTCTGTTCCATCATTTTTGAAAAAGTGAGGGGGACTTTTTGACGATGTCCCCCCTTCTAAAAAAGTGAGGGGGACGCGTTCCCCCGCCCCCACGATCCACGCCCATGGGAATTATACCTGCGTGGAGTCCACAGAAACATTCTTGGACTATAATAAAAACTTTTCCTTTACATTTTAAAAGGATATCCAAGGTTGACAGAGAACAGTATAGAGCCTCCCGGGAGCTCTAAATTAGTTACAGTATACAAAAGAGGGACCAACGGGATTCTCACTACCCGACATCCATATGGGAGGAGATATGATATATCACCTTCTTTTTAGGTATAGCAAGAGGGATGGTGGACAGGCAAAATTCGTTTCAGAAAAGATTTTCGTCATTATTGAACGTCGCGGTAAGATGTTTGGAAAAAAAGCAACGGCAATTACGTACATTCAATCTTTCAAATCATGTGCTAGACTAGATTAGTCAAAGATCCCATAATGATGAGAGCCCTACAGAGAAGGAGATGTGCTCTTTAGAAAAATGTTGCATTGGAATAATTTCTTGCGTCAAAGCTTTGTCAATGGTATATAAAATCGGGTGTAAACCCTGTCGTCGCGCCGAAATTTTGAATAAAATATTAGTCCATGACAAAACCTGCATTTCAGAACCTGCATCGGACACTGTCACTTTCCCACCAACCTATGCTATTCAGAAACGAATCTTCTGACTGAGAATTCTTAAAAAGCACTTTTGCTCCTTTGTCCCCCGTGAGTATAGTTACCGAAAGCTATTGATAATAAGGACAACTCTGACACAAGGCTTGACGCTAGCGGAGCGTGCGAAAATTTGGAATTTGTCAAGAATTTCCAAAACTTATGATAGTTTGAGAACAGTTTGTAAAAGAAAATGGTTAGAACAAATAAACAAACCAGTCATCAAAAATACCATGGAGCTACTACTTGGACAGGAGAAGAAAGTTCGACTTTAATTTATGCTAATCCAATTAGGCCCAGGCATACGTGAGGAGATTATCTTGAAAACGATCGATGATGAGACTCACTGCTTTTCATTTCTTTTGTTTCGCACTCACAATTTAGACTTCTTATCATTGACAACCCCATTCATTTCTACTGAGAGCCTAACAAATGGATTAAGCAGTACAATCATTTGATGCCGGGGAATTTACCGACACCTAAATAAGAAATGCAGAGTAAAAATACAAAACGACTGGTAATTGCTTCATAAGAATAGGTGCTGGTGCTAGGAGTAATGTTAATGCTATATGCAAATGAGCGGACTAGTTACGAGTCTATACTTTGCTGTTAACCTTTAATCAATTTCTTCATCATGCGCATAATTGAAAAGGTTTTATACAAAATTCAGCTTTTAACAGGGAATCAAAGCAGCACTTATGTATAAGCGACACTACGCGACGAAAAAGAGCAATTTAATTTTCATTCAAAGCGACT
>JAIZAY010000725.1:0-32208 GCA_029531755.1 Holothuria leucospilota
CCCTTTTGTTTTCGATCCCGCATGAAAAGAAAATTATTACTAATAAACAAACTGGGTGGTTGTATCGACTTGGAGTTTGAAGTTACTGTCACAAGAGGGTGAGGAATAGGTTTTTTCATGAAGGGATTGCATAGGTACTGGCCATAATGTCGGTGGGCTTGGTCCCTGCTCATTAGTAATACGGTTTACCAGATACTCGATCAAATTCAGTTACACTTCTGTTTTCTAGAGCAGTTTTAGGACTAATTTAACTTATCTGGGCCAAAATTTTACGTGGGTTGGTGTCACAATTAAATTGAAGAGCAGAGTGTTTAGTTATGTCCAATCTTTGAGTTTTTGTATTGTTTGATTTCTTTCTTTCTTTCCTATTTCATAATTCAATTCGGTAAATTTGCCGTTTAGAGTTGTCAGGACTTGATTGGATCCAATCGCATAATAGCGTCGACGTAATTTTCCCCTCTTAGCCTTAATAAGGGTCATAATGTTATTAATTGTTTTCCCCAAGGTTCTTCCAAGGTAGTGGTACGATAGGCGTTTAGAAAGCGGGCAGTTGTTTTTTTTTTTTGGGAGGAATTTTGGAGATATATGTTGGTGGCGTCCCTTTCGAACCCAGGTTTATTATAATACACTTCCTCGGACATTTGCTATTTCACGGACTTTCATCATCATTTTGTCCAGGCTTCTCATTAAGGTGGGTTAGACTATCGTCTTTAAATTTTTGATATTCTGGTAATTTGTTCCAGTCAGTATCCATTGAGGAACTCATAAAGTAGATGAGTGGTGTTACGGGATCAACGGTTTGATATAAAATTTTGAAAGGAAGGAAAAAAAAATGTAGTGATCACTACTGTTAAGTTTGGTTTCTTTCTCTTCAAAAGAGGTATAGGCCCGCTATTTATCTAGACCCGCTCCTGCTTTCACCCCAGCACACATGTCGTAAGAGGCGACTAACAGGGACGACTTTGTTTGCCGTGTGTCCGCGCGACACGTGTCCGGTGAGGAGAGGGTCCTAGGTGGTTGAGTGAAGGCTATAAACTGCGGTTTGGTACCCTAGCAAGCACACACCAGCTTTTTGGCCTCAAATATCCCCACCTAGGTCGGGGAGGGGGAGGTTGACATTGGCCTGGTTTCAACAACCAATCGGCGGCTGGTGGTTGTCATGCACCCAATCAGCCGCCCACGCAGGAACGTGAGATCTCCACTTGACTGCTCGTGCAATTTTTGGCCTTATTTAACATAGGCACCAACTTATCATGTACCCGATCCCCGCTCACCAAGATGGAATCTTGCTTATGTGTATCCAGAAGTGGTTTTCTCAGAAGGCGGCTGCTTTCTCAAGGTCAATCGGGGTTTATTTGATTGCATTTAATGGCCTTGAGTATATCACTGGTGTATCCCTGGCATTCCACTTACCTTTGATGTCCCGTTGTTGGGCTCCACTGTAGGGTGGGGAGCACCGGGGGTGAATAGATTTTCAATTTTTTTTTTTTTTTACTATGTGGTTCCACCAAACTCAACAAAAACTTGCAAATAAAGCGTTTATCCAGGAGTGACTCCGGGTCCAGCTTCCGATCCGGAAGCCACTCCTAACTGAGAGAGCTCTTTTAACGTACGTAGAAACGGGCACGAGGAACAAAGTAGAAACTTGAACCTGACCGGGACAAAAACATAACTCTGAAACTATTTACAGAATTCTGTACATTGCGCTAGCAAACAAAATGTCTGTGATAAACTATGTACAGGCTAGCTTTTACGTACGTAGCAACGTGGGCACGGATTGGCGCTAGCAAACAAAATTTCTTCTTTGCTGCACAACTATGGTACTAAAACCACGCCCCGAACCCAAACTAGTTACATAGGACTATTTACAATCTCACTAGGCAAAACCTAGTTTACAATAACCCATTTACATCAACAGAAGAGTGTTCAGGTTGAGTCTGTTCAATGCTTTTTGGAACTATGGGTGCATGTGGCCAACCCCACTATTTACAGTAATTAACAATGTGATGTGCTCTTTAACATTCTTGTAGCCGGGCGGACCTAATTTGGGAACAAAGCAAACCTATTTACACTGAACTACCAAAAAAAACTTTCTGGCATGCATGGGCACAGACACAAACAGAACGGAAACCCCAAAAGAAAACGGGGACACAAAGGCAAAACCCTTCACACTGAATACTCTGACCTGGGACCGTATATTCTTTGTTAATCCGTGGGCTCGGTACGGGCGTCCCAGAGTGATGGGTTCCCCTGTCTGATACTTCGCCTGAAGCCGACCTCTTTAGTGCAGACTCTGGCCCCTCCCCCTCACACAAATCAAACCAACCCTCCCCCGAAGGTGATTCCTTTAGAGGAGGCTCTGAGGCACGCTCCCCGCCATCCGACATCGCCGAGTCTGAGGACAGATCGAGGTCCTCCTCTAATGTCATTATTTCAACCTGACCGGGTGCCGCTGCCAACGATGGCGGAGAGTCTGCCTCAGGAGTCCCAGTACCCCCCTCACACTGCTTGGAGGCAAGGAAGTCCTGCTCAACCTCAAGTGCCGCCTCCTCTAATTCCTGGGTTGAATACTGTGGGCCTGTTTGCGAGGGTTCGGGTGACGACCCCACATCGGCACTGACATGGGCAGAGTACGATGTGGGGCAGGCACCAAACACATGTCCCTCCTCCCCACAGAGGTTGCACCGTACCTCGTTGGGACACTCTGCCTTGCCGTGCCCCAACTGCAAACATTTTCCACAACGTCTGTTGGGACACGACTTGGCTTCGTGCCCCTCCTCTCCACATCTAAAACAGGTACGGGGCTGGCAAAAGTACCTAATGTGGGCCTTGGAACCCCCTATGAAGAGGAACGATGGAATGTCCCTCACCAGTTCCATACGGAACTGTCTCTTGCCATTAAATATACCTTTCAACTCACCCACAGTATATTTACACCACCGCATTTCAGAGACAGTTCCGTATTGACTAAGAACCCTCGCAACCAGGCGCTGATCGACCTCGAAGGGAAGGTAGAGCACCGTCACCGCCACAGAGCCATCATATGGGGTGACAGTGAGCCCCTCTACCCCCTTCAGGCATGACACACCCTTAACACGGGCAGCATCAGACTTAAACTTAAGGTCATACGTGTTGCGGGCCTCAAGCGCCTGCAACATCTCAATTTCTCCAATTTCGACACCATTGTCTTTTAACACAGTTAACGCCTGTGGGGGAGGGACACTCACCCCAGACGAAAACTCCAACTTAACAATTGTGCTATCCCGACCTCCGGGCATAGCAGCAGTTTGTGTGGCTCGGGGCCACGGAATGAAAAGAAAAAACTGACCAGGTGTTACAAAAGACAAAATTTACTATGAAGCACACTATAAGGTTTTAAGCACAATTGCAATAAATAGTACAGCTATCACACAGTGATACAAGTTGAGCACGGTAAAACGACGAGAGCGAAACGAAAACACGTCTGCTCTCGTCGAAGACCTGAATGAACCCTAACTGGCCTAAGTTTCTC
Source organism: Holothuria leucospilota (assembly GCA_029531755.1). Taxonomy (NCBI): domain Eukaryota; kingdom Metazoa; phylum Echinodermata; class Holothuroidea; order Aspidochirotida; family Holothuriidae; genus Holothuria; species Holothuria leucospilota. Next base: position 3,512 of record JAIZAY010000725.1, read on the forward strand.
GTTGTGTCAAGTGGTGGTGATGACAATGCCCTCGCAAACCTTTCACCCTTCGCCGTGAACAAGGGCATTGAGGGCGTTGTTGGCACTCCAAAATCAATTAAACGACTGCGATCAGGAGACCTTCTTGTGGAAGTCAGTCGTTCTGCCCAAGCAAACAACTTACTCAGAACAAAGACGTTGGTTAATACTGCAGTCCGGGTGACCCCTGACAGGTCACTTAACAGCTCGAAAGGTGTCATTAGATGCCTGGACATCAGGAACTGCTCGGATGAGGAGATTCTTGATGGCCTGGCATCGCAACAAGTCAGCCACATTCACCGTATCTCAGTGCTAAGGGAGGGTGTCAGGAAGCCCACTGGCACCTTTATGCTTACCTTCAACACCCCGAAACTCCCGGAAACACTGAAAATTGGATACCTGCAGGTCAAGGTTGAGATCTACATCCCCAACACTATTCGCTGCTTCAACTGTCAAACATCGCAGAACTGTCAAACATCCCGGAAACACTGAAAATTGGATACCTGCAGGTCAAGGTTGAGATCTACATCCCCAACACTATTCGCTGCTTCAACTGTCAAACATACGGTCACTTTAAGACTAGGTGTAATAGACCAGCAACCTGTGGAAAATGTGGCGAGGAAGGACATTTTGGTGACACCTGTGAGGGATCACCCCGGTGTGTTAACTGGGAGGGCTGTCACCCTTCCAATAGCAAAACGTGTCCGAAGTGGGTTCAGGAAAAACAAATACAGAAAATCAAGGCCTCCAGCAACATTTCCTACAAAGAGGCTGAGGAAACTTTCCTCTCACAGGAATCTCAGCTGAAGAACTATCCTGGAGCTGTGAAAACAGCTAAAGTCTGTATTTTCACACAAACAGATATGACCTGGCCCATGGGCAGTAGCTTCCCTAAACCCACGGCGGATACGTTTATTAAACCATCAAACCCAGCTCCAACAACCAAGACAATACACACGATGACAGCACCACCAACATCACAGAAATCTGCACCCCCACAAAAGAAACCTGTACCACCACCAAAACCGACCAAAAATCAACAGAAACAACAAAAGGCCGAATCAACAGCGAGGAATACACCTAAAGTAAAAATACAGACAAAAAGTAAGCAAGGGGTCGGATGACCCTATTCAACTTTTTAATAAATTTGGAGCTTTAGAGGGGAGAGAGGGGGAAGAAGAGGAGCTGATGGAGCTCAGTGGCCAGAACCTTCGGTCTGGCAAGGGGGGATCCGCCAGCTCTTCTAAGAAGCCGCAGATTTCCAAAGGATGACCCCCGGGAAACCTGCGGCTATAATACAATGGAATTGCAGAGGACTTAGACCGAATGACGAGGAGATCAAGTGCTTTGTAGCAGACTGGTCTCCCTTAGTGATGTGCCTGCAGGAGACTTTCCTTCGGGACACAGACAATCTCTCATTTAAAGGGTATGATATGTATAACAAAACGGTTGTATCCCCGGTTGACAATAGAGCTATTGGGGGATCATCCATATTAGTTAAAAAAAAAAAACAGTCCCACACTCTACTATCCATCTGAACACTAACTTGCAAGCTGTGGCAATTCGAGCTACACTTCACCGCACCATCACTATGTGCTCAGTGTACATCCCACCGAGATATAGCCTGAAACGTGATGTCCTGGAGGTGCTAGTTAACCAGCTGCCCGCCCCATTTCTACTTCTGGGTGATTTTAATGCACACAGTGACATGTGGGGATGTAATTGCACCAACCAGATAGGTGGATTGATTGAATCAGTTATAGGTGCCTCGGATCTATGCCTTTTAAATGATGGGTCTTGTACCTACATTCATCCAGCCTCTGGATCTCGTTCGGCAATTGATCTTTCAGTTTGTTCTCCGGCAATTTTGATGGACCTCCAGTGGAGAGTCCATGATGACCAATGTGGAAGTGACCACTACCCCCTTTTGATGGATATTGTCCACCCAATGCCCGAAGAGAGAGTCCCCAGGTGGCAACTCCAAAAGGCCGACTGGCCCGAATTTAGCCATCTTTGCCAAAGTGAGATCGTCAGGGATGCTTTTGATGGTGTTGAAGACCAAATCACCCATTTTACATAACTTTTGGTAAATATTGCTACAAAGACGATCCCCAAGTCCTGGCAAATCCACGTAGTAAACACAAGCCGTGGTTCAACACGGATTGTGAAAAGCGATCAAAGATCGCAAAAAGGCCCTTAATATTTTTAAGAAGTACCCAGATAGTGTTAATCTTAGTAATTACCTAAATGCCCGTGCCAAAGCACGGCGCATCATTAAATCAAGCAAACGGGAATCATGGAAACAGTACATATCTAAACTTAATTCTAATACTCCTGTCAAAAAAGCATGGGATATGGTTAGGAAAAGCAGTGGAAAGCAGATCAGTTCCTCTGTTTTACATGTGAGCAAACCAGACGGTAGCAAATGCACAGAGACAGCTTATGTTGCCAATTTGCTTGCAGATGAGTTTGAATCAAACTCCTCAAGCAATCACTATTCACAAGCATTCCAGAAATTCCTATATACCGCTGAAAAACAGAAAGTGAACTTCACCTCGGATAACTCTGAAGACTATAACAGCCTCTTTAACATCACGGAACTTCGTATTGCTCTGGAAAGAAGCAACGACACTGCCACTGGCCCAGATGAAGTTCACTATCAGTTTCTCAAACACCTTCCAGATAACTCCTTACTGGTGCTGTTAGATATTTTCAACGGTATATGGAAAAATGGCTGCTTGACGGGAAGCCACCATCATTCCCATCGCTAAGCCGGGTAAGGACCCAACAAATCCTACAAACTACCGCCCTATATACCTTACTAGATGTCTGTGCAAGACGTTTGAACGAATGATTAATGCCCGTCTGGTTTGGTGCTTTTTAAGTGCATCGAAACGGCACATACAAACAAAAACAAAAACCCAAACCGGATCGGGCAGAAACATAAAGCAAACTATTTACAAACAACTAAATCAAACAGAAAGTTATGTTCATTACAGTAATAGAACCATATGTACAGACATTTAAACACACATATACACATATATACATATTTACAGCATATTTACAACTAAGTACCTCACAAGCCACCTATGTACAAACACAGTCCTATTTACAAATTACAGTAGTTTCATATTTACAAACAAAATCGATATTTACAAGTTGACTACCACCCGGTCCGCCCTCACTGAAACAAGTGGACCCCATCGCCTACCGAACGCCGACCTTGGCAAACGAACGAAGTCCGACTCCACCCTCAGCTTAACCTCCGCCCTCACCGACTCCAGGACGACATCAGCAGGCCTCCCCACCCCCCTAAATACAATGTTACATCGGTCTCTCCATACGGCCAGCTTTATGGATTACGAAACAAAGTTATGTATTTACTGAACACTTGTATTGCATTGCGGAGGTGAAAGACCATACAAAGCATAGTCCTGGCTGACCGCCCAGGTGTTACACAACGTTAGGCGGTCAGTCAGGACTTGAAACCATTCCCAGAATAGGGCCACATAGTCACACTGCCAAAACACATGTGACACACTCTCCCACTTTGTGCATCTAGTGCGGGGGCAAATGCCATCTCCAAGACGCCACCGAAGGCGCTTGAGATTAGTTACAATGGCGTCCTGTGCGATTCGCCACAAAATGTCTCGCCTGCGGTAATCTAATGATCTGCTGTGGACTACACGCCACACTTCCGGCCCTGAAGCAAAGTGGTTGGATTGGACCTGGCCAACCAATTCATCAAAAACAGCCCGATATAGGTCCCTTGCACTTGACTGCGAAACATCCCCCACTGTTGACATAATACGGAGCGTTTCCCTCATTTGACTGTATGCCCCCGTGGGTCTCCAGCTGTGGGGTTCACTGTTACTAAACAGGGAGGGAAAGAACCGACGGAATGATAATCCCCCCCCCCCCCCCAATAACGGACAAAATAGGCAAAAGGCATTCTGCTGTCCACAGCACTGTAAACACACTTGGTCAGGAGAAAACGGAGCTTAGAAGGAAAATGCACAAGGCCCAACCCTCCGCGCCTAAGATCCTGGTATACCACCCCTCTTCTAACCAGCTCCGTCTTCCCCGACCATAAAAAACTAAACACAGCCCTCTCGAGTCGCACCAGGACACCCTCTGGAGCAGCCAGAACAGTGCCTGGATACCACAAGAGGGGGTAAATGAAACGATTGGTAACTGTTACCTTTCCCAACAGGCTAATGTGGCGATCGCCAAAGTCCTTCAACCTAGCCTCCACCAGGTTCACTTTCTCATTCCAGGTAAGTAACTCGGGTGAACCATAACCAAACCATATGCCATTGATCTTTATGGCGTCGTCTACCCATGATGCCGCGAAGGGCAGTTTTTTCGACCGCCACCTACCTAGACGGAGTCCTTTGGTCTTGGTGGGGTTCAGTCTGGCACCTGTTGCTCTTTGAAAGGTAGACAGCGTGCCAGTAAGGGCTCTGAAGGAAGCTAGGTCGGAGACTACGCATGTGACGTCGTCAGCATACTGGAGGCACTTGACTTCAGCTCCACCGGGTATGTGAAAAGGTCGAAACAAAGCTTCAACTTGGAGGGCTCTTGCAAGAGATTCACTGAACAATACATAGAGTAGAGGTGACAGGGGACACCCTTGCCGTACCCCGCGTTGAACTCTGAAGGGATCCGACGGTAGGCCATTAACGATAACCCGACTATATACATTACTATACAGTAAAGAGGTCCATTTAACAAAAACTGGATTCAAACTAAACTTCTTCAAGATTTTAAAGAGGAATCTGTGATCAACCATGTCGAAGGCTTTCTCCTGATCGAGGGAGACGAGCGCACATGGAAGATCACGGTCCATCACATATTCAACTAAGTCCCGCATCAACCAGAGGTTCTGCTGAATACTGTGTCCCCGCACTGCACATGTCTGGAACGAACCTACAAGATCCGGCATGACCGTGCCTAGCCTGTTACAAAGGGCTTTCGCCAAAATCTTGTAGTCTACATTTAACAAGGTAATTGGTCGCTTGTTTTTCGGTTCTAGGGGGTCTCCAGACTTTGGTAACAATGTTATAACGCCTGTGCGCTGCGAGGGACTCAATGAGCCAGCAAGGAAGGCAGAGGCGAATACATCACGGAGATCGTGTCCGACGGTACCCCAGAAGCGTTTGTAAAATTCTACTGGGATACCGTCGGACCCAGGCGCCTTTCCGCCTTTCATCTTCGCCACCGCCTTCCAGAGCTCGTCGACAGTCAGGGGAGAACCAAGCCCATCATTCTGCTCTTTAGAGGGGGTCTTGTCAATATTACCTAGCAGGGACTGATGAAGGCCCTCATCGACATTTGCCTGCGTATAAAGCTGTTCATCGAAGGTCTTAAATACCTCCACGATGTCGAGAGGGTCCTTCTGTACCGTGCCGTGGACGTCACGGACTGCTCTTATGCGGCGATCGATGGCATACTTTGTGAGGTCCCGGTAGAATTTGATAGTTGGCTTTTCCTCCGCCTCCACGCAATGCACGCGAGCACGAACGCGGGCCCCGTGTAATTTCTGATCGAGATACTGCTGGATTGCGTGAAGTGCGGAGGAGTCCCCGTTCCTCTCCCTAGAGCATAGCGACAGGAACTCCTCCCTTCTTCGACGAGCTCTTGCTACACAGTATTCAACTGTAAACTGTTTGATGCGGGACTTTACGTCATCCCACCACTCTAAATCCGATGAGAAGGCCGGCTTCAATGGTTTGGTTCCTCGAAACCAACAATCTCATAACTAGTTCCCAAAGTGGCTTTAGGCGTGGCCGCAGTACTACTGACCAGCTCGTGCGCCTAGAATCAACAGTTCGTGATGGATTTGTACGCGGACACCATGTTGTATCGGTATTCTTTGACCTAGAGAAGGCATACGATACCACTTGGAAATACGGCATTCTCAGAGACTTGCACTGTGCAGGTCTTCGGGGCAGAATGCCGCTTTTCATACAAAACTTTTTGAAAGATCGTGTGTTCCGTGTACGTGTAGGGAGCGTATTTTCAGAGTTAGCATCTTGTCAGTTACCCTTTTCATCATGAAAATTAATAGCATCACTTATGTGGTGAACACTGGGATTGAGAAGTCTTTGTTTGTGGATGACTTCTCCATTACCTGTTCCTCAAGGAACATGAGGTCTATAGAGACAAATGCAAAACTGCCTTAACAAGATCCAACAATGGGCTGACCAAAACGGATTCCGTTTTCCTCGAACAAAGACTGTTTGTATGCATTTTTGCAACCGGAGAGGTGCTCATTGCGACCCAGAGCTAAATTTGAATGGCGTTCATATCCCAGTTGTTCCTCAGACAAAGTTCCTAGGCCTAGTACTCGGCAGTAAGCTCAACTTTATTGGTTTAGGGTGGCCGGGGGGAGGTTGGTTTGTGGGGTTTTGGGTTGTCAGTGTGTGTGTGGTTCTATTGTTGTAATGAACATACTTTTCCGTTTGATTTGGTGGTGTGTGGATAGTTTTGCGTTTATGTTCCTGTCCGATCCGGTTTGAGTTTTTTCGTTTTTTGTTTGTACGTGCCGTTTCGATGCACTTAAAAAGCACAACTTTAAAGCTCATATCGACCATCTCAGGCGGAAGTGCCAGGGAGCACTAAACCTGTTGAAGGTCGTCTCAAAGATGGACTGGGGCGCTGGTCGTCCTGTTTTGCTTCGACTATACAGATCCCTTGTGAGGTCCAAACTTGATTATGGTTGTATTGTTTACAGCTCTGCACGTGAGTCATACCTCAGGAAACTCCTCCCTATTCATAACCAAGGCCTTAAGATTTGCCTGGGAGCTTTCCGTACCTCCCCTATGCAGAGTCTTTACATCGAAGCGAACGAGCCACCCCTCCATATAAGATGGAAAAAGTTGTCCCTCCAACTTGCCCTCAAACTGAGGATTCATAAACACAACCCGACCTTTGAGACGGCCTTCAACCATCAGTTTAGTGACATATATATGAAGAAACCATCAGCTATCCCTCCATTTGCTATTCGCGTTGGTGGAGCTTTTTCACAGGTGTGTACCAACCCCGACTCCGTAGCACAGCTTACCTTCTCAATCACTCCCCCCTGGAGGTTAGTCCAACTAGTTATTGATCTTAGTTTGAGACAGCATCCAAAGAACACAACGAATGAACTGGTATACCGTGCCAGCTTTAATGAACTTAGAAATAAGTACCGTCGTTATCATGCAATCTATACCGATGGTTCCACAGCCACGAACAGGGTGTCAGCCGCAGCAACAGGCCGAGATGTATTCTTGCAAGTCAGATTGCCGGATGATGCATCAATATTTACCGCCGAACTCCAGGCACTTAAGATGGCATTCAAGCTGATCGAAACCTCGCACGACCGCCAGTTCATTGTGTTCACAGACTCACTCTCCAGCCTTTTAGCCCTTCAAGGCCATGACCAAAAACACCCTTGTGTAATAGCTCTCCGTGAAATTTACTCCAATTGGGTGAGAGTGCAGAAGTCAGTTGTGCGCGCGTGGGTTCCGAGTCACGTGGGCATACACGGAAATGAAAAGGTAGACACGTTAGCTAAAGAAGCCCTACAGATGGACGTTACCAACCTCCACCTACCCCACACTGATTATCGTCCTAACATCAACGGCTATATAAAATCAAAATGGCAGGAACTGTGGGATTCTTTCTCTGAGAACAAATTATACCAGGTCAAACCAACGGTCGGGACTGTGGGTAATGCAACCCTCAGAAAACGGAGATGATTTGGTACTGACTAGGGCTCGCATCGGGCACACTTACCTAACCAATGTGTATTTGCTACACGAGGATGAAAGACCATATTGTATCCCCTGTGATTGTGATGTCACCGTCAGTCACATTCTCGTCGACTGCTATGGATACTCCCATATTCGTCAGAAGTATTACACTGTGCCAGACCTGAAGACATTGTTCGAGCACATACATCCGTCTCTCATTTCGGACTTTCTCAAAGAAAGTAACCTTTACAGGAAGTTTTGACATGACTCCCGCGTTTGATCTTGTCTAGACTTTTAGGATTTTTCCCAACAGTTTCTCTTGAGTTTTATCGTTTTTATCTTGCTGACACTACATAACACATTTGTGTTGATTTGTCGTTAAATCCCATTTAACTAACAAATTCAAGGTATAGGTAGAATTATATTTATTGGCTAAGAATCTAGGAGCGATTATAAGGTCAAGCAGTTCTTCGGTATTATCGGTGGGATTGCGTCTAGTTTTGGTATAAGTATTGAAAATGTGAAGGTCTTTATCTTCAATAACATACAATATTTTGCCGTACTGAGTAGTTTTTCTACAGCCAAGTAATTTGTTGGGGAGTTCAAATCACCTTATAAAATGGTATTATTTGCGAATTGATCAAATGTGACTTCACTTACATTGGTAGAAGGGGGGTTATAATAGGTAATTGCTTGGATGAGGGGTTGGGAATTTTGAATACTCACTAACAGGCTTAGGGACCTTCAAATTTATCAAAATTTGTTTGGGTTACTGCAAGGTCTGACCTATAGGCTATGAGGACCCCTCCCTTCCTACTCGCTTGGTCATTTCAAATTATATTATAATTTGGGATAGTTATATATTATTACTGAGTTTAGTTTCATTAAGGAGAACCAGGTCAGGGTTGTAAAGGTCGATATAATCATAAAGGAATGTAAATTTTGTTTCGGGCCCCATAAATGTTAAGAAAAAGGATCGTTAAGAGGATATTAATATTATTCATTAGGTTTCCCGGGGCTACGGGCCGTTTCTACAACTTCTGAGACTGAAGGGGGGCTCTTTAACAATTCGAAAACTTCTTCACCAGTAATTTTTATATTTAGATAGATGAGTGCCAGGGTTGCTGCATAGTTGAGATGTCGCTAGTAGAAATTTCAAGGTTGCATTTTTTTAGAGCAGATTTTATGAGTTCTGAAGTGAAGAGAATTACGTTGACTTCCGATTTTTCTAATTTGGTTGTGGCAGAAACAGGGGCAGCCGCCTGGGCATAGGACTTTTTTTTTAGGACTTTTTTTTTTCTTTTGATGAATTAGCTATTTCCACCCTGGCTTCTTTAAAGGCCGGGCAACCTTTATATAACGCTATGTGACTTCCTCCACAATTGATGCATTTTTTTTTTCGTTCCTGTCTTTTGCACACTATGAGAGTGATTTCCACCACATCTAAGACATTTTTGATCATCTTTGCAGGCCTGAAATTTATGCCCAAAGCCCTGGCACTTAAAGCACTGGATAACTGGCGGCAATTCACGATAAATCTCGGCTCTATGTTTAGTATACCCCAAAATAACACCGTTTTCCAGAATTTCTGTGAGTTCATCTTTAGTGGCTAGGCCTACATTTAATTTCCACGTCGGATTTTTTGTGACATTTGAGATAAGTCTCTTTACAAATTTGATGGTAAAGCCAAAGTCTTCCAACTCAGTTAAAACCTCTCCCTCTGTGATATCGGGGTTAACGCCGCATATCACCACAATGAATTGAGGTTCTTGGTTTTCTGAGGTAAGCTGGTCTTTGGGCTGCCCAGGGAGGAGCTGGGCTCCCATGGCTGGAGAAGAATGTTAGTACTATGCTCATCGGCTGGGAAAATCATAATGGAATTAGTGTTATTTTGATACTTTCGAATTTTGCCCTGGGTTTGGAGGTAACAAATGGGCGACTACTTCACGCCTAATCGTGGCGTGCCAGAGAATACCCAGGGTTCTGTCTCCTGATTGGTCCTTCTAGAAGGCGCTAAAACCTACATTCGGACAAGTTATGACTCTCATATCGAGTTGTGCTAGATTTAAGGGTTCTCTTCGACTTTTTCTGATTTTTAAGTTCCTCCCTTATGGTGAGACAGGACTAAATATTGTGTCCTTTTGGTATACGTCAGAGATTCCGCGAAAGAATTCTCGGTGTATCTAACCTACGTCCCAATTTTCCTAAGATAAGGGAACCAAAATCAAGTAAAATACGGGTAGGCGGTGCCACCATCTCACGTCACCAAAGTCGGTGAACCTTGCACATTTTTTAAAGAAAGGCCCGAAATCATCCTGCGTGATTTCATGCGAAAGATAAATGGGCGTTTTAAAGAAGCCGGGGTTTGAATGTTAAGTCTGGTTCTTATGACCAAACTATAAACGGCAGCCACTACCGTGTCATACTGGCTTTGACATAAAAAAAACTTCTGATGACGTAGGGTCAGGTTTCAACCTCCTCAATTGAATAAGAAGATGTAGCACTTTCCCTCATCTTTTGAGTGACGTAGCTCCTTTATTTTATCCATCCTAACACATCTTTGGACAACCTAGTAAACATCATATTTTAAGGAGGATAACTATGTGGGATCTTATTGTTAGCCAGTGGTTTGTTAATATTTAGCATGTAGGTCATTTTGGGTAACAAGATTTCTAAAGCTTTTGACCTTCTTAACATGATATTTCAAGTAGGATAACTATGAGGGATCAAATGCTTGTCATGTGGGCCATTCATGTTTGTTACGAATCTACGATATATCCATATGGCAAGGAATCACTAAGCCTTTTTGCTTTCTGGTTTATTAGGTTGTGGAACACCTTCCTGCAGCTCGCTCTCCGCCCTAATGTCCTTTGTTCCTTTGCTGACTGGTCCAATGCCTTTCTTATTAGCTGACACTACATAACACATTTGTGTTGATGTGTCGTTAAATCCCATCTATCTATCCAATGTCTTTCTGACCACTACAGCGGTAATGAGTAAGTGGTAAGTAACCCAGACAAGTGGGGCAGGGTCCATAATCAGCTGCAGCTTGGGCAGGTCTCCTAGAAGCAAACAGTTCTCTGTCTGGGGCAGGGACCTTCTTGTCATGAAAAAAATTGCCTTTTTTCCGAAACAGGTCTAGCCAATCTTTCCCTAGCCTGCGATTTGTTGGGCATGGCAGAAAGTCGTGCCACATCTACCTCATCACAGTGGCAAAAGAGCAGGTGGCTGCTGATTTTCAAAAGAACTTTGCCACAAAAATAGCAGGCATTCCTTTTTGGTTTCGATGATAAGAGAAACCTATGCATTCATGATGGCGTGTGTGTGTGTATGTATGTGTGTGTATGTGTGTGTGTGTTTGTGACACTGTTCGTTAACACGATATCTCAAGAAGACTAGGGTACGAATCGGTCACACTTGCCTAACTCATGCTTATTTGCTCCATGGGGAAGAGAGACCATATTGTATCCCCTGTGATTGCGATGTCACCGTCAACCACATTCTCGTCGACTGCTATGAATACTCCCATATTCGTCAGAAATATTACAGTGTGCCAGACCTGAAGACATTGTTTGAACACACGGACCCCACTCTCATCTTGGATTTTCTCAAAGAAAGTGGCCTTTACAGGAAATTTTGACATGACAGCCCATTTGCTTTTGTCAAGACTTTAGAATTTGCCAAATGTTTTAATTCTTTTTTAGTTTTAGTTTTACCCTACCTTTACCCTGTTCTATCTAGCTGACACTACACAACACATTCGTGTTGATGTGTCGTTAAATCCAATCTAACTAACTAACTCAAGAAGGGAAACTCTGACAGTTCTCAAAGCCCCATATTGAGAGGAAGAACCCTATTGTTTTTGGTAGGGGTCAAAGCTCACCTGGGGTCACCGGGGGTCAAACTCTGAAAACCTTGTTAACAATATCTCGAGGTAGGAAGCTTGGATGAATTTCATACTTTGTATGTAGATGCGGTTGTAGTATTTATTACCAGTCGCACTTATCAATTGGGCCAACGTAAAACCAAACACTTGTTTACTCCCACAATTTTGGAAGCAGTAATTTTCCCACGTAAATATTTTACGCGCAATGAAAGCAAATCACATTTTTACAAAGTTCCTAATGTCTAGGTCAGTGTCAGACTGTCAGTAATTACTTAACGGAGATAAGTTGATTACCAAACAATCGTCCAGCTTGGTTTTGGTGTGGATAGAGGGAAACTGTAACTACTTGAACCGATAATTTGCGGTTGAGGGATATACGAGCGAGAATGCCGCCGAGAAAGTTTTCAACTTTGATCAAGACAAGTGTGGTGTGGGTAAACTGTATCATGAAAGGGAGCAACTGTTCCTTATCAAGAAACATGCACGCACTCATACTGGCAGTTGAGGTTGATAAGAAATGGGCTGATGAAGAAACTAGGATGGATGGGGGCACTGGAGGATAATTAACTGGGCTTTCCTGGCGTGAAAAAAAAAAAAAAAGGTGGGGGGGGGGGGGGGATACAATCCTCAAGCTTCGATTGCTATGGTGGGAGTTTAATGAAAAAACAAAGGGTTTTCTGTCCATCAACATAGGCAAAGGCATGAGATGGGTGTAAGTAGATTCACTTTATCAAAGTTACTCGACGTAGACACCTTCATTTTGCAAACGGCATACCTTCTATATTTTCGAGGAGAAAAAGTGTGCAAAAATAAAATTCCGAGAATTTCCACGGATGCAGCTTCGGTTTTGACTTTCATAAAACAGCATTACACTATTACTGGTCCATCATGCCTTGTTCTAGTAAAATTCGGGACTATTTTGCAGTCAATGATGGCGATATTCCGAGGGCAAAGTGAAATACCTGCAGTACATTTATTTCACGTGGAGGGAAAGTCGTCAAACTTTTTCACGGGGTGTTGTTTCGTGAGCTTGAGGAAGCAACAAAGACTGCCACCACTCAAAAACGGCGGGCCGAGTTAGAAGCTACTGCAGCTGGCCATCAACTTCCCAAAGCGCTAAAAGGGTCCATCAAATGCATCTTGCCGATATGGTGGACAAGGTAACCCCATGGCAGCCAACCGATCCCAGAACTACCAGGGCTAACTACAAACTGGCTGAAATGATTGCTCTGGATTTGGAGCCTTTTGGAATCGTGTCGAATGTAGGATTCCAGAGGTTTTGTTTTTTGTTTTAGAGCCCAGACATAAACTTCCCTCTGATGGGCATATATTAGCCTGAAACTTATTCCAGACATATACGGACGCGTGAAAGAAAAGTTGAAGGAAGAGCTCAACTATATTAAGCACATTGCATTTACAACGGACATATGGTCTTCTCCCGTTGGTGCCAGTTCGCTACTGAGTTTAACTGGCCACTGGATCAATGAAACTTTGTCCGGGAAAGGGGGGTGTTGAGTGCCTCGTCTTTTGTGGGAAGACACACAGCCAATGCCATACAGACTGAACTTGAAAACACGTTAGCGGCATGGGATATTGACAAGGAGATAGTGGTAACGGTCCTAAGAGACAATGCTGCCAATGCCACTGCTGGACTTACAGCTACAGGTATTGGGCACCAGGGTTGTTTTATACATACTTAACAGCTAGTCATCCATGAACGTGGTTGCACCGAGATCCAAATTGTTGCATCTGGCAAATTTGAGCTTTAAACAGATTTTTTTCATTTTCTTTATCATTTCCTTTTTTTTTTTCATTATAAATATGCCATACCATTTGCGCTTTCAGAAAGGGGGCTATTTTGCAGTAATTTTGAATAAATTTCCGTTGTTGTTTGAAACAAACGTCTGCTGAAATGAAAAATTTCTAACAAAATGTTAGTAAAGACGCAAGTGCCGGTCATCGAGAAAAACTCATAGCATTTGAAGATCCATAAACACAATAAAAATTAAACTGAACTCTAAAAAGCTTCTGTCATTAGTTCACTGAAAGGTTTATATCATATCATGCATGACATATAAAATTTCACAGGGAAATTAAAAGAGGCACGATAGGGGTTTCACTTGTGAGCATTCATAAGGAAATCCTAAAAAGAAACTGACAATGCTACTAAGGCAGCATTTATAAGGCTGTTCCTGGCCAACCCCTAATACACATATAATACATTTTTTTCCTAAAAAGAAACTTACAGTGCTACTAAGAAGCATCTATAAGGGTGTCACTGGCCAACCCCTAATACACATATAATACATTTTTCCTAAAAATGAACTGACAATGCTATTAAGGCAACATCTATAAGGGTTTCACTGGCCAACCCCTAATACACATAATGCATTTTTTTCCTAAAAAGAAACTGACAATGCTACTAAGGCAGCATCTATAAGGGGTGTCACTGGCCAACCCCTAATACACATATAATACATTTTTCATAAAAAAAAAAACTGACAATGCTACTAAGGCAGCATCTATAAGGGTGTCACTGGCCAACCCCTAATACATAGATGGCTCTGGTTTTTAATATACCAAACCTGTCAACCAGAGGTGTAAAAAATGAAAATCATTTTGGAAGGTTCTAGTGTGTTGTACTGATATGTACAACTTTTATATTTAATAGAAACGAAAGTTGGAGCTTTTTTATGGTACATATTTAAAACTGAAAGCATTTGTTTTGGTAATCTTTCTTGGCTCTACAGAATTCTCTATACAACTGACTTCCAACAATTTATTATTTAGTTTGAAAGTTCGGCATGGAATTTGACCAAAAATACTCCTTTTCCCTGGAATAAATTTAATTTGGTTGGAGTATTCATACTTTCTCACTATTATTTGGCCTCTGAAAGTGCAAATTTGATTAGGAAATGATATATTAGCACATTTATTCTCCAACATCCACCAGGAAACTCATGTAGGTTTATAGCTACCCACAGTAGCAAAATAAAAACATCATTGGCCCAACTCACACACTTCCAGTAGAAATTATTTGTCAAAAAGGTAAATTAGTAGGCTGTTTCGGACGTTACATTGTTAACATTCTGAGGATGTTGATTATCAGTTTTGCAAAAAGTAATATTAACTCGAGTTTCACAAGTTTTTTCTTAGTTGCATATTTATTATGCTAAAATAAAATTATGACTGGAATAGTGCAAAACAGTCCTGTTATTTTACTTTTGCGGCTCGCACAACCGCTGATACCTCACCTGGCCATGTAAGCTGTGAAAATGGCCAAACTGATTCTTTGGTCATAAAATTTGACGAGGTTTGTCCAGATTCATTCAATTATTAACTCATTCCATCATGACTACCATATTGTTTGACAGTCCAGTTTTCGCAATTATTGATTTTATTCCAAGAAAAGTGACTTTATTTGTTTCGGACGTTACCTTTTGTTTCGGACGTTACAAAGGTTAACGGAAATATTGACTTGAGGCTAAAAGGGCAAAGACCTGAAAGAAGTGAACTCTTTTCCCCAGTTTTATTTCAAGTTCTACATTATCTTCAAATGGAGAATGAAAATTCTGAGGATTGCCTCTCTGCTTGTTTCTGTGGGGTCAGAACGTTTTGTTTCGGACGTTACAAAACAGTTAACAGAAAATCGGCTTCAGATTTAAATTTCCTTCATGAACTTGATAATGCTATAATAATTATTTTTTTCGAGATAATTTATATTGTGTGAACTCCAAACTGTGGTCCAACTTATAATTCCACTTTATAATAAGGATGCATGTATTATTTTCCTAGTGTCAAATTCAGGCATAATTGTTAACAGAAGATGAAACGTCCGAAACAACATTTTCAGATCTTTGTCACTTTTGAGTAGGTGAAATATTTTCATCTTTTTTTTTTTTTTTTTTTTAAATCTTGTACATGTGCTTGTTCACCAAAACAGATATGAAGATTCATAGCTGTTCCCCCTTTTTTTTTTTTTTTTTTGGCAGACCGAACAAATATGGTACCCTTTTCTGGTTGACAACATTTCCGTTAACATTTGGGGGAAGCCAACCCGTAATATTAATAAAGCACTTTTTTTTTTCATTCGTTGTAAAATAAAATGAGCAACGAACACTCCAAGAAAGCACCTAAAAGGGTGTCACAAGTCAACCCCTAAACAACATTTTCAGGTCTTTGTCACTTTTGAACTAGGTGAAATATTTTCATCACCCTTTTTTGGTTCCTTGCGTTAGCAAAAGGAACCTATGTAGTCAGCTTGGCGTGTGTGTGTGTGTGCGCGTGTGAGCTTGTAGTTACTCTGCTGTGTGGACGGCAAGTAGTACACACACTATGGTTGTGTGGACATTTTAAGTTGTGTGGACATGATGTATGTCCACACAAAAATAAAGCTATAGCTACATGTATCTCAACTGGAATTAACAGAAAAAATGATTTTGTAAATTTCCTTGTTGATGTCCACATAGTGAAAGGTTACAGGTTTGAATATTTCTGCAAACATAAATGCTGCCACCATTTTGTGCAAGTTACACACCTATAGCATGTGAAGCAAGTATGCCATATAGCTGCAGCAGAAATTGTTTAATCACATGTGATTGACTTGATAGACTTGAAAGTCAATAGAGGTAAGACTGTTTTCTATCTATTTAAATAATACTGAGTTTTATAAGTAGGTTATAAGGGTCTGTATTTTTGCCTTTGGGAGTGGTGTTTAGAACCAGGTCTAGCCAAGCCTAGCTTAAGGCCTTACTTCTCTGTGGTCATTCAACATGTTAGGTTAGCAGGATCATGCAAGTTGCCATCATGGTAGCAAACCTATATGGGTTCCATATGGGTAAACCCTTATGGGCCCATTTAATTTTGCACCCAAGATTAATAAGGCCCCCCCCCCCATACATGGTTAGCCCATATGCATGAGGGATATATAGGGCTGACCCTTATTTTCCCCACATAGGCCTAGGCCTATCAGTTGTTTACATGGGCCCCAGAACTATCCTATGTGGGTCATATGGGTCATGTGCTAGCCCATATGGGCCCCTTATCAATCCCTGGTGAAAACTATATGGGTCCTTTAAGAGAAAGAAATGGGTCCCATAAGGGTCCCATATGAGGATGTTTCCAGGGTAATTGTCATGGTAGCCTATAGGTTAATGTGTATGTGCCACAGTGCATGACATAGCAGCAGGGCAATGTATGTAAAGCCCTAGGTCAGACACATCAGTAGGCCTAACCTATAGCTCACAGCTGTAAATATAGCCATCTAGTGATATCAATTTGCTCTGTCAGCTGCTGCCTCTTCTGGTGATGAAGATCTCACCACCGGCCCCATCTGTGCCCAGCCCTGCCAAGTCACCCGCATTGGGTGGGTGTCTCCCGCATTCTCGGGTCGTCTCTTGCTCATCCGCTTACCTGTCTGAATCTCCCGCGTCTTCAAAAATCTCCTGCATCGTACATAGTTTTCTCTGAGAAAAATGAACTCTTGCTATTTTATATAGGGTAACATCTAAACCACGGGCATACGTACGAGGAGGGGGCAGGGGCAGACTATTCCCCAAACTTCTGCAAACCTGGATTTTGAGCAGGGGTCTGGAAAATGTCAGGCAGCCATTTGAGTCTTAAAAGTCTGGCATGTTTTAATTACACAGAAAACTCATAAGCACATGTCCGAATTCTTTCAAAAATTTGCCAGAAATATAAAAAGGCATCACGGTCACTTTAAATTTTTTAATGAAATTAAAAAGGCCTAGATTACAAAACTTTGGGACACGTTCTAGCAGCTAATTTTTACTCAGCTTCACTTCATAGTTTCAAGTTCATACCGTACTTTTGCCCGATATTCTGGCGATAATTGCAAAAAAGTAGGGATGTTTTCAATTGCCATATTGCACAGAAAGACGGGCACCAGAGTGAACAGGTGTATGCATGCATGCAGTTCCCAAAAGTTTTGTGCAACAAAATCTATCAAAAGCCATCTGGTGATATGCTGTCTTATATCACAAATAGTGACCAGTTGGCTGAAAGTTGAGACGTGATCTCGACTGTGTAGTTTCCAATATCAGACACGTAGATTGTGCAAAACTTGCTAAAATTACTATATTAGCATATATAGTGCTAAGGACCCGAAATTCATCCAACGGTACAACAATTGGGGTAGGCCTGGGCATAACTCAGATAGGCTGTGCTAGGTCCATACTGTAAAGACTTTTTTAATGTTAGCGTGGCCTAGCAAGTAACATTAGGCTTAGCCTAGGCCTACAGTGTATGGTGTTAAATACTATAGCATAGCCTACTGTGCACAGACTCTGTATGTTAGTACTGCATAAATTTTGAACAAGTTACCATAGCCATAGTTTTACTATAGGATAGCCAAGGCTAGGCCTAGATTTTCTTCTCCAAATTATGCAGGAGAGTTGCTTTTTATCACAGAACTTTGGAAATTTCAAATTATTTGTAGGCCATGGTGTATTTTGTGCACTAGGCCTACCAAAGACTTTGGCATAGCCAATTGAATCCCTCGGCATGGAGGTATATACCAAATAGCCTACCCCATTCTTCAGTTTCTTGGCATACAAGTAGCCAAAATTTAAGTTACCCAAATACCTCTTTATTGACATACAAAATAGCCTACGTCACGTGTGTAACACTAACATATTACACACTTAACACTGTTACACAGTATACTGGTATGTATAGTGAGTGTACCTTGAGTCGGTCGGTACCTTGAGTCGGTCAATGCACACAAAATGTAACACAGGCGTGCTGTAGCCTTCAAATAAACATATGACAGTAGAGAAACTCCAGCACGACATGACAATAACTCAAACTCTGTCAAAAATAAGCATTTACTCCCATTTTTAGAAGAAATTTACCCAGCCTAGCCTACATGTAGTGTTACCTAAAGGTAGCTTGAGACCTTCTTTAAATGGCCTAAAAAATTATTTTAAACAATTCTCCAAATCACTGCAAATGGTCTCCTTCCATCATTTTATGATTTGTGTTTGTAATGGTGATATCATTATTGGAATATATCTTGATAACACTCTTATGGGCTTTCATAATGTTTGGGTGACCGACTCAAGGTACCGTTATTGAACCTAAGACATCAGAAACTTGTGGTGGAAATTTCTCCGTCTCTTGAAAGTTTGCCAACGAAATTCACTCTAACTTTCAGGATTAAGAGAAAACACGTTCATGAGAATAATTGATAAGTTTAAATTACATATGACTACTTTATGTGTATGTTTTTAGTGAAAATTCCCTTAATTGACCGACTCATGGTACCACCATCATACTATGTAGGCAGAGTTGGACATGACTGTACAGTTATTGCTTGCATACATACTATACGTTAATTGGCATACATGCATGTACATAGTGCAGTGATGAAGGTTGGGGTACGTAAGGATGCCGATAGATAGTGATACCTTGGCGTAACTTCGGTGTGGGATCTACATGGAATGCACCCTGGCTTTAGACTTGTTTCAATTTATTCATACTGTATCAAGTTCAAGATGTCGGAAGTACAAAATATTTCTTCTGAGTTTGGGGAAACTCACTTGTGGCAGATGATAGCAGTTACAGTATACTGCAGAGCCGTCTTGCGTGGTCAATTTAAGTTGGGGAAAAGGGGATGGGTAGGAAAGTTTTTATGTTCTGTATTATATATAGAATGGAAAATTCTACTGCATGAACATACTGCACTTGAAAAGCAGAAGAAGGATCAGGTTCATTTTGCATCTAGACCCCCTTAGAAAGATAGGGGTCTTCTCCCCTTGAACATCTCCCCCGGGCCTGCTATTATATGGACGTTTCAATGTCAGGAAGTGAAACATAATTTCACTTAGACTGTACATATGGTGGAACTAGACTATAGATATAATTAAGCCTACAGTATATGCAGCATGATTATATTAGGCCTTCTGTCAAGTTAGCATTCATTGGATCAGTGAGCACACTCCACCCTTTACTCATTGCAGTAGAGTAAGATTTCTTACTTTCAAATGTTGACTAGCTGGCTTGTAAGTAGGACTTTTGAAACAGAGATACTTCAGAAAATACAGGTATAGTATATAGCAACCTGTATAGGATATATTGTGAGAAAAAGCATCTTCCTTGCTAATTTGTCCATTTACTCTCTCCAGAAAATGAAGTTGCAAACAAGGACAAAAAACTTCACCCTGTTGATGTTGCTGGAGAATTCATCAAAAACAGAATCGACCAAAAAGGTTTTGTATGCCAGTACCTCAATGATTACATAGGTAAGCCAAGTGTGATGATCTTTTTCCTCGTCAATCTTTAATGTTCACACCTATTTACAGATATCCAAATATTCATATTGGATTTTTCATAAGTCTATCTAAATCATGCAGTGCCCCTAATTTTTGGCTCCATAAAATGGTAAAATCCATTTTAATTTCCACTTTTCATATTGCATTTTTTTCTGTTTTCAAATTTCCCCGTTCTGTGGATTTCTCTTCCAGACATAAACAGCAGTTTTAAGCTTTGGTGACATACATTTTCTCTTTCAAGATGCCATGTGTGTCTGACACATCAGTGGCATAGCCAGTGGGGGAGGGGGGAGGAAAGAGCACCCCCTTAAAAAATCGAGAGGGAAAATCAGGAAGGAGGAGAAAAGGGGAAATAAATGAGGAGAGAAAGGGAGAGAAGGAAAGGAGTTGTGAGGGATGGGGCATTTTTACCCGATTTCCACCTGTCCGCTGGAGCATGGCTCAGAAGTTAAGCTGACCAGCTGGATAAATTCAAGAGTAATCACACTGTGACTTTTAAGTTATTTTAGTCAGAAGACATTGTTTATCCTGATGCCAAAGTCGATGGGCAGGGGACAGCTGGGAAAATGGCAGCTTACCAGCCCAGTGAATTAAAACTGCAGCCACTCTAGGTGCCAGGTCTCTCCTGCAGGCCTGGCTCATAGCAGAGCACAGGGGTAATGTGCCCAGGCCTCCCCCAAATATTTGCAATAAAAAGTGTGAAGAATGGCAAACTTTCATGATGACAAAAACAACCTTTTGAAAAAGAAATATACAGGAAGCAAAAGATGGCAATATCCCCCCCTCCCATCTCATGATTTCTAGTTTTCAGTGTATGGAATCAATTGACTTTAGAGGTGGGATGTTTCAAGAGTTTAAGTGAAGACTGTAATTAACACTGTGAACAATCATCTTGTTTTGCCCTGTGCATGTTTTCATTTGGGGTATGCGCACTTGAAACTATGAACTGACTTATAGTGTGATCCTCAATTGTCACTACAGCAGCTGAATGAGTGGGTTACTACTTAATTTCAAAATTTTGGTACCCGCAACACACATGGTGTCTGCTTTTGAACATGTGTTGCAGTGGTATTTTGGCTACCATTTTTAGCAAATAGCTGGTGCAATAGAAAAAATATTTGAAATTATAGCATTACATAAATTACTCAGTCAAAGTGAATATCATGCTTATTTGCCAAAGTTTGAACATTTTATGAAACATTACATAGGTCTCATTAGGTCACGGTGTCTTACAGTAATTGTGTTGCGGCGGGTAAAAGTTTAAAACACCATATTCTGCAAACCAAGATCTTTTCTATAAATGCAGTATGTGTAACATGAAAATGCAGCAACGTTGTATCTGATAGCTTTCTCTTGCTATTCTGTAGCAAACTGTTCAGGTCAGAGAAGATTGATATTTATGGTGTCTTACAGTACAGCTCAAAACTAATCGGGAACGTGCGTTTTATTCCCTGCGCCGAATTTGCGGGAGAGTGCGGGCAATCTTTTGTTCCAAACAGTGCATTCCCCCGCGAATGTCGCAGTGAAATACTGTTGCGCTCTAACGGTTTTGCCAGACCGTATTTGCATTGTACATAATTGTCCTTGTAGTGTAAATCCCAGCCCTAAACCACATTGCAGACATGCGCTTGGGACCAGCATAGTATAGTGGAAGGAATAGTCACCACTTCAGGGGAACAGAAAGAAAGAAACCTAGATGCATGGAACAAAAGACCTGTCTTCAAATGGTGTTAATTTTTAAACCACATTACTTTATATGTAATGAATTCATGCATCACCACAAAAAGAAGTTTTTACTTACATTATGATCAGTAATTGTAGTTTGACAAGTCATTGGTGAATAGTGTTTTTGAAAAGTACCTTGGATACCCCCTATTGCTTAAAAAGACTTTTAACCATAGATTGCTAATTAATGTACTGAAGTCTCTCACTGATGGGACTTGTTTTACTTTCACTTACAAACTTTACAAGATCATCTATTCTCTTATAATTCTAAGATTGTTCCTCATAGCAACTTAGATTCAGATGATACTGTAAGTCACAAGAAGCATGTAGACGTTTTCACTTTCAAGTATTTTGTTGAGCAGTTTTTTTTTTTTTTTTTTTAGCATCTGTAACAGTTCTCTATATTTAAATCTGGATAGGGCCTCTTACATTGAGGCCTGTTCAGCCAGTTGAAGCTGCCATGGAAGAGTGATATCTGCCATACCACACCCATTGTTTTCTATAGTTGCAGCAGTGCATACGGTACTGTACATTGTCACATCAAATGTTTCACGTCGAGGTATGGATTTGAAGAAAAATGTTTGCCAAACTAATGATTCTTTAATATTTAATCCTGAACATTTATGTAATTTTGAAACGGCTTGGTGAATTTAATCATTTGGGCTATTGGGCTATTTTAGTTAGTTGGGCTATTGCCAGTATGGATTCATACCAAGTCATTCCACGGGGCTTGCTTTAGTGGATGTTATATTAATAAAGTAAGGCCTCCTCAAAGAATGAAACATCTCTAGGAGTCTTTTCTTGACCTGATGAAGGCATTCAATACAATTGCCAATTCTATACTTTTAAAAAACTTTTAATATATGGATTTCAAGTTATATCATATGACTGGATTAAGAGCTATTTTACAAATAGAAAACAGTTCACTTCTTCCAAAAATAGAAAATCTGATCTTCAAACAGTAACATATTGTGTTCTTCAGGGTTGATCCTTAAGACCCCTTTTATTAAATTTGTTCTTTATGTCAACAATATTGCAAAAATGTCAGCTCATCTCTAGTGATGTTTGCTGATGAAACCATAAGCTTCATGTTCCAATTTAGTATTATGCTATATGAGGAAAAACTTTTAATTAACCAATTTTATATACATTAATAATATATGAGATTCTACCCTAAAGAAACAAAAATGTTCTTTAGTACTTGGGATCACTTTGCAGGAAAAATATGTTGTAAGTTTTACTTTCCTTCCCTTGCAGGCACTAGAAAATGCTGGCCGTTCAAGTGTAAAGGTATGGATTGTAATGAGTTTCCCAGTTGTGGTGCTATTATTTTCTCAGCAATATGGTAGTGGTTGAACTGCATGGGGTTGTTAAGTTTAAGGGAGGAAGGTGCAGCCTGCTTGTATGTCCTATCCCACCTTCTAGTCCAGGCCTGTACTGGATAGGCTATAATAGTTCATTGAATTTTTCATATTGTGATTCTGTAGTATACTGTACATCTTAAAATGTTTCCCTCTAATACCATTTGAGTTAATTGGTTCATTGTGTTCCGGCCCATCATTTTGTAAAAATCCCACAACTCTTGAGGTTTTATCAGCTAGCACCACTGGATTATTCCAACCATGATTTCAGTAGTGTCAGGCTTTTCCATGGGCTTCCCCAAGCAGCAAAATTTCTGTTTACCTCAATTATTGCATACCATGAAATGGCTTTTAACAGTGTTTAAAATTTTCCTGGGGTTGATACCATATGTCTTGGTCAAGGATGAACAAAAAACAACAGCTATCCTACATTTGCTTCATCCCTCATAATAATGCACTGTACTTTCCTTGATCATTTCATATGAGTATTAACTGTTATCGTACAGTACCTACAAGTGTTTTACTCTAAATTCGTCCCAGACAACTGATAGGGCATTGTGCATTGGCTTCACCCTTACAAAATAGTCCTGTTTTCAAAACCTGGCATGCATGCCTACTGACCAGGAGGCAGCCCTTCCTTTATTGAAAGCCATTGTGCAGTATGGTCCTCAAAAAGTTGAAACCCTAGTTTAAAAAATGTGCACCAAAATATCTGTAATATATTTCAATATATTAGATGTGTTGTAGAATTTGTGACAGATGACCACCCTTGCAATATTTTTGTGACCTCAAAGCATTCCTGTTTGTCTTCTTGCAGCATTCATTGCAGAGTGATCTTAACAGTGACTCGCAATCTGACGAAGAGTGTACTATTCACAGACCAGCCAAGCCACAACTGCCTCCGGAGCACCCTTGGGCAAGGTGCGCCTGTATTTTTTGGCCCAGTTTGGGTTCCCGAAGAGAGTGGACGTTCCTGATCCCCTACCGGGCCCGTTCGATCTCTTCGGGAAGTTTGTCTGTGTTACATGTAAATAGTTGTGCATAGTGTAAATAGACTGTAAATAGGGATTTAAATGTAACGATTGGCCCCCGTCTCCCCCTGTGCTATGGTTGCCTTCGGGCGTGTTTGTTGCCTTCGGGCGTTTGTTTTGCTTGTTGTGGATGTGGTGGTTGTTTTAGGAGCTGGGGTGTCCACGATGGTCGAAGGATTCATCTGGTGTTCTTTGCGGTGTTAGTGGTTTTGTTTTGTTTTGTTTGTGACGGTGTTGTTGGTGTTTGGTTTGTTTGGTTGTTGGCCATATATAGTGATCCTTTCGCCGGTCTGGCCGTGTCCGTTTTTAGCACGTAGGGGAGATCCAGGAGAGTTGAGCCATTTTTTAGGTTTTGGTTATTATTTCTCTGTATATGCACAATGGGTTGAAATTTGTACCGGTAGATCAAAGTATAAATGTTAGGCTACAATACTGATATAATGAATGTAATAATAGATTCATGCATATGTGGGTATTTTTCACTTGAAAAGAAAAATTGGAATGGCTCAACTCTCCTGCACACCAAGGAGAGTTGATCATAGCCTTAAGGAGGGTTGAGCCACTGAAGGAGGGTTGAGCCACTGATGAATATGATTAAAAAGTACAATGATACAGATGCAAAAGATTTCGTAGAACACTGTTTTTATTGGAATATATAACTTGTAAAGTGACAAACCGAAGGAACATTGACCCTTGGACAAAAATCTCACAACACTCTTTTTTAATAAACTACTAGTAGAGCCGAAAAAATTCCCCATGGCATTATTCGGTGATAATCAACAATGATATAGTCACCTGTGATAGCATAATCAGGATGCTACTACAACCAAGACATGCATACCCATTATCAAGGAACACATGAAACGAATTCAATTCAAAATTCAAGATATCTTAGGATCACAATGCAGTCATCAGCATTCAACACTATCCATTCAGGGGTAAAAATGAGAATAGCAACGCCTCTATAGGGTCTTATAGGTTATCATGGGGTTAGGCCTACTGTGTATGCCCCCCCCCCCCCAATTGCTTGGGCCTGAGTTGCCGCATTCCGTTACTACCCTGAGGTTTCATTTTGATTATAAGAGTATTACCAATAAACATGCAGACAAACAAATGAAAAATACAACACAGGTTAGCCAATCAGCTTTAGTTTAGGCTTCCAACTATTGCTGATCCCCTATAGTAGGCTATTTCTCAAGACCACGTTGCTATCATCAGTGTTGATTTATTTCAACACTTTCCTTCAGTTTCATTAAGATGGATAACTTTTGTTTTGTGAACATGCAAGTGAAAGAATGATGAATACAACATAGTTGAAAACAGAAGGCCACAGCTGAGGCATATTGGAACCTTTGCTGGTACATGGACCTAGCTATTGAAGGTCCCATTTGTCAATGTTACAACGGAACTGAAACTGTGCACGTCTGGCTGTTCCGACAAGGACGGGCGTCGGTAACTTTTTCGCTATGTCACCGCGAGACCACCTAGCTTCATCTTCGTCGTTCACCACAAAGACTGGCCTGACATGAACTGTATTCTTTCCGGTCAGCACTCGACGCAGGAACACTCCTTCGAATTCCTCTCCGTCAAGGATATCCACTCGTCCGATGTAGTGAACGCTCCGAGCTTTTCCAGCAACTTTAACAATGACAAAGTCCCCTTCAATAATATCGTGGTCTTCGTCAGAGTCGGAGTCTTCATCAATTAGCTCCATTTCGTCACCACTACTCTCACTGGACGAACTGCTCTCTGGTGGTGGTTCAGGTTGCTTTCTCTTTTTCAATTTGGTACTTGCTTGATCGAATAATGTTTTCTTTGCTGTCGTAGGTTTTGCCCGCTTCGTCTCCCGAGTACCGTGCACTTCTGCTATTTCATTCCTTACCGGTGTGTCAGTCAGTATTTTAGTGCTGCCGCGTCGTCGCTTTGTAGGTTTCTGTTTCCGAGGAGCTGCCTTGGGCAAAGGTATTATATCCCGCGGAGAAATACTACACTGTTGCGGACTCCCCCTCGATGACAGCTGGCACAGATCCCGCAGGTTCGGAATCGGACGATGTTGCAGATTGTGCGGGTTCATCAGTGGCTGGTGCAATGGCGGCTGGTGCGGGCTTTGCAGGTTGATCGGCGGCCGGTGCAATGACAGCTGGTGCAGGCCGTGCAGGCTGATCGGCGGCTGGTGCAATGGCGGCTGGTGCGGGCCGTGCCGGTTGATCGGCGGCTGGTGGGATGGCAGCTGGTGCAGGCCGTGCAGGTTGATCGGCGGCCGGTGCAATGACAGCTGGTGCAGGCCGTTCAGGCTGATCGGCGGCTGGTGCAATGGCGGCTGGTGCGGGCCGTGCCGGTTGATCGGCGGCTGGTGGGATGGCAGCTGGTGCAGGCCGTGCAGGTTGATCGGCGGCTGGTGCAATGACAGCTTGTGCAGGCCGTGCAGGTTGATCGGCGGCTGGTGCAGGTCTATTGGCAGCTCGTGCAGGCTGATCTTGCGCTTGTTCTTGTTGAGCGGCTGGTAGAAGTTGCCTGTCTGTGACTTCCGCGGGTGCAAAGGTCGTCATCAGTGAATATGTTGCTGTTGTACGGATAGATGCCTGTGCTTTGGAACCCAGCCAATACAATTACGGGGGACACATGCGGATATCTGGGCTTCTTTCACCAGTGCAGGTACGTCATAGATTGAAATCGTCTTTCCAGGATTGGAAAACGCATCCCACTCATCATTGCTTTTCGCGTAGGCCCTTTTATATGGCCCATAAACCGCTCTGTCCAGTGGCTGGAGTCGGTGGCTTGTGTGTGGCGGGATTGTCAGCAGGACTACGCCGTTCTCCTTTGCTTTATTCTATGGCTCGCAGGGAGACATGGGATTCATGGTTGTCCATGGATTAGCAATACTTTGTGATCTGTAGTGCTGTGTGTGTGTTCTATGAAGTGGTCTAGGTAAGTGAATGAAAAGCTCCTCATTCATCCAGCCCGATCGTGTGGCTGTTCCGAGTGAGCCGACTGGAGCCCCCACGAATGAAATGCTCACGATAATTGATCTCTGGGGAAAAAATGAGCATAGGCGGTATGACAACTCCACTTGCGCTGATGGCATAAACTGTCGGTCACAAGTTTCACCTCTTTCAGCCGAAGTAATGGAGCCGATCTGCTTCACTCCACGTGCAGCTACAACGCTAGTTGGCCTTCTGGACCGTTGTGCACCCTGTTTCATCTACATTGTATATATCTCGTGCCTCAAATTTATAGCGATCCATGACCTCTGCCAGATTTGCGTAGAACCTACCAACTGTGTGTCGGTTGAATGCTGTTTGGACCGAGCCAGGGATGTTGCTTCTGGGGCACGGATAGCAAGTGACTGACGTTTTTTTAATCCTAAGCCAGAATGCCTCTCCTGCTTTCTTCTTAACACTCCAGTTTTCTGGCACTTTAACATTGTTGCGAGTCGCATATTTCATATATCAATGCACGGCATTTGTCTTTCGACAATCCATGGTACCGAGCCGCCAAATCCTTGATGTGCATGGCTAAGTCGGCTTCCATCTCTGAGGTGAAGATAAGATTGCTCAATTTGCAGTTGCATACCCGTGAACTCCATGTGGATTTTTTCTTTCTTCTTTGCAATATATCGTGAGAGTGTCATGCGGTCAACGTTAAAGTTTTCAGCAGCAGCACGTACACTGAGTCCACCTTGAACAGCCTCTGCTGCACGGTTGGAGAAACACCAGTAGCACTCCCCCGCTGAGTCTTACGCGTGTATTCTTGAGGCATTGTGTTCTGAAAAAGACGAAACAATACATAAAACATTAATAATCCATGAACAATTCATAACACAGGAGAGTTGATCCACCTTCTAGGAGAGTTGAGCCATGGATCAACTCTCCTCATACCCAGTGGCTCAACTCTCCTCAATTGCGCCATTTTGAAACCCTGTCTAAGATCCCCACGAGGCATATGACATAATGTTGAATCAAACCTACGCCAATAAACGATATTCGACCCACTACATATTAGATATTTCTTTACCAAATTAACTCTTGTAAAAACTGTGATATGAAGCAACTTACCCAAGCTCATAAAATCAACTTTTTGGTGAGTTTCTGGGTTTTTCACACACCAAAAGTTCGTGAAGCTGCTGCTCTGTTTGCTGCACATGGCAAAGGGGTGTTGAAGTTAGCAGCTATTTACAGCAGCACTGGCGGGTGCACCTCACTGATAGAAATAACAGTTTGGGCTGGTGGCTCAACCCTCCTTGTGGCTCAACTCTCCTGGATCTCCCCTAAAAAGCGCGAGTAGGTGTCATATCATCTTTAAAGCCTTCACAGCCAATTAAACTGTAGTGACAGTGCATTACAATGTGTCCACACAGTGTAGGTATCATTTATCATCTTTAAAGCCTTCACAGCCAGTTAAACTGTAGTGACAGTGCACTGTAATGTGTCCACACAGAGTAGGTATCATATCATCTTTAAAGCCTTCACGGCCAATTGAACTGTAGTGACAGTGCATTGCAATGTGTCCACACAGAGTAGGTATCATATCATCTTTAAAGGCTTCACAGCCAATTAAACTGTAGTGACAGTGCACTGTAATGTGTCCACACAGAGACGGTATCATATCATCTTTAAAGGGGGGGGGGGGGGGGGGGGCTTCAC
>JAIZAY010000833.1:0-28364 GCA_029531755.1 Holothuria leucospilota
AATGTGCTTCACAACAAATGCAAATTAACATAATTTTCCGACGGAAACGAAAATTTTCATCCATTCTGTTAAAATAGAAAACACAACAGGAGGTGGTGTCTTATAAAAATTGGAAAATGCTGCGTTTTTGAAAAACTGGATCTTCATTCTAGAGAAATGCTTTTAAACTTCAAATACTGAACCTTGGTCTATCTATTGGGCAGAGAAAGTGAAAAATATTGTTAAAAACAATCCCGCAAATTCAAGGAAAATTGAGAAGGGCAATCGCGCAATAGACTTGCCATAGTCTTCGGTATAATAATTAATACAACACAATGTCTTTTTGTCCTGACACGGTGAAATTATTAAAAACAGAAAACTTCATACAGCCATTTATGGTATTTTAAAATAGAATTGAGTGAAAAACTGAGTGTGTGTGCCGGAAAACAGTAAAAAGTCAATGTCACTTGCAGGTTTTCTTGTCTGAATCCGCAACTTTTTGCATGACAACTTGAAAGGGCAGTGCAACAAAGCAATGTTGGTTAACCTAGCTTCTATAGATTTTCAAGCCAATTCAAAATCTTTCGAACTAAAGCCCTGGGAAATACTTCCAAATTATAGGAAATAGACAAAGTAAAAAAATACATTAACAAATTCGACTCGAGTCTTCGCCGTCTCATTTTTTCCTTGTACAGAATAGGAAAGCACCCCAAATTTGTAAAAACGTTGCCACGTTGAATATTTCCATTTGAAAATCCTACTTGCTCTTGTCCTTGGCACAAAATCTCACTTTTGGAGTGTTAAACACAAGAAAGGATGAAAACAGAGACAAAAGTTGATTTTTAACATGTATTTTTCTTTCAACTTGTACGATTCATCTTTTGGGCTTAAAACAAACTTTGAAAACACAATAAGGCAAACACGGACAAAAGGTTTGAGCGATGTACAATTACAGAGGCCATACATATGAAAGTTAGAGCCCTATATTTTCGTACTGTAAGCTCAATAAACATACTGTATACTGGAATAGGCTTTGATCGATGTACGACTACAGAGGTCAAACAGGACTTTCCACACTCTATTTGCTACCTGTACCTACACATTGACCGGACAGTGGAATTAACTTTGGCCCATAAGGGGTCACTGCTCCCAGCTTTGAGTGATGTACCCGTACATAGCTCATAACTTATATCTGAGCCGTTTCTGTACTATGACACTAGGGCTGCCGCTGAACGAAGCTATTAGCTATTAGCGAGGTACATGGACGTAGCTCATGTATACTAAACCCTGTATTTTCATTCTGAAAACTCAAAAAAGTACACTGAAATGAGCTTTAAGCAATGCACGCCTGCAGATGTCAAAATATTATATTCCATACTACTTTCTCACTACGTCCACAGGGACGGTAAACTAAAAGTATTTGGTCTATGTACAAGAACGTAGCTCATGGCTATTCAACCTGAACTATTCAGCTTTAAACACAACCAACAAATTAGCTTTGACCGCTGTACATGTGCGTAGGTCGTTGTTATTCAATTTCCTAATGAAAACACAATATGCAAAACACTAATAGCAATCCTCAGCTACGTACGTGTACATAGCTGTTCAAACTCATCTTTCCTTACCGCAAACACATGCACGCTTACAGCGCTCAAACTATGGTATTCCATACTATTTTCTTACTACGTCCACAGAGACGGAAAACTAAAAATCTTTGGCCTATGTACTAGAACATAGCTCACAGCTATTCAAACTGATACAGTTATGGTTCAGCTATACACACAAAAACCAACAGACCAACTTTGACCGCTGTACATGTACGTAGGTCGCTGTTATTTAAAATTCCTAATGAAAACACGATATGCAAAACACTGAACACTGATAGCAGCCCTGAGCTAAGTACGTGTACATAGCTCATATCTACGAAACCCATATCTTCGCTCTGAAAACTCCATAAAAACACACTGAAATGGGCGTTGCGCGATTCACTCCTACAGCGCTCAAAAATATGATATTCCATACTATTTTCTTACGCGTCCAGAGATATGGAAACTGTAAAAACCTTTGGCCTATGTACAAGAACATAGCTCACAGCTATTTTCAGCCTGATACAGTAACCGCCAAGCTTTACACACAAAAACCAACAGACTAGCTTTGACCGATGTACACGTACGTAGGTTGATGTTATTAAAATTCCTTATGAAGACACGATACATGCAGAACACCAATACCAGCCCTGAACTACGAACGTGTACATAGCTCATAGCTGTTCAAACTCTGTCCTTACTGCAAACACCAAAAGTGGAAACTGCACCAAGCTTTGAGCGATGTACCCGTACATATCACATACAGTAAATTATATCTGAGCCGTTTCTGTTCTATGACACTAGGGCTGCCGCTTAAAGCTTTTAGCCAAGTATGTGTACGTAGCTCATGCCTACTAAACCCATATTTTTGCTCTGAAAACTCCATAAAAACACAATAAAATGAGCTTTGAGCGATGTACGCCTACAGCGCTCAAAAATATGATATTCTATACTATTTTCTTACCACGTCCACGGAGATGGAAAACTGTAAGCATCTTTGGCCTATGTACAAGAACATAGCTCACAGCTATTTTCAGCCTGATAAAGTAACTGTCCAGCCATACACACAAAGACCAACAGACTAGCTTTAACCTTTGTACATGTACGTAGGTCGTTGTTATTCTAATTCCTAATGAAAACACGATATGCAAAACACTGATAGCAGCCCTGAGCTTCGTACGTGTACATAGCTCATAGCTGTTCAAACTCATCTTTCCCTAGTCCGCAAACACAAAAAGGGGAAACTGCACCAAGCTTTGAGCGACGTACCCATACATAGATCACAAATTATATCTGAGCCGTTTCTGTACCATGAAACTAGGGCTGCCGCTCAAAGCTTTTAGCCAAGTATGTGTACAGTACGTAGCTCATATCTACGAAACCCCATATTTTCGCTCTGAAAACTCCATAAAAAAACAATGAAATGAGCTTTGAGCGATGTACGCCTACAGCGCTCAAGAGTATGATATTCCATACTATTTTCTTGCCATGTCCATGGAGATAGAAAACTGTCAAAATCTTTGACCTATGTACAAGAACATAGCTCACAGCTATTTTCAGCCTGATACAGTAACTGTCCAGCTATAAACACAAAAACCAACAGACTTGCTTTGACCGCTGTACATGTACGTAGGTCGTTGTTATTCAAATTCCTAATGAAAACACGATATGCAAAACACTGAGAGCAGCACTGAGCTATGTACGTGTACATAGCTCATAGCTGTTCCAATCCATCTTTCCTTACTGCAAACACTAAAAGGGGAAACTGCTCCAAGCTTTGAGCGATGAGCCCGTACATAGCTCATAAATTACATCTGAGCCGTTTCTGTACTATGACACTAGGGCTGCCGCTCAAAGCTTTTAGCCAAGTATGTGTACGTAGCTCATGTCTACTAAACACATATTTTCGCTCTGAAAACTCCATAAAAACACAATGAAATGAACTTTGAGCGATGTACGCCTACAGCGCTCAAAAATATGATATTCTATACTATTTTCTTACCACGTCCACAGAGACGGAAAACTTAAAATCTTTGGCCTATGTACAAGAACATAGCTCACAGCTATTTTCAGCCTGATACAGTAACTGTCCAGCTATACACACAAAATCCAACAGACTAGCTTTGACCTCTGTACAGGTACGTGGGTCGTTGTTATTCAAATTCCTAATGAAAACACGATATGCAAAACACTGATAGCAGCCCTGTGCTACGTACGTGTACATAGCTCATAGCTGTTCAAACTCTTTCCTTACTGCAAACACCAAAAGTGGAAACTGCTCCAAGCTTTGAGCGATGTACCCGTACATAGCACATAAATTATATCTGAGCCGTTTCTGTTCTATGACGCAAGGGCTGCCGCTGAAAGTTTTTAGCCAAGTATGTGTACGTAGCTCATGCCTACGAAACCCCGTATTTTCTCTCTGAAAACTCCATAAAAACACAATGAAATGAGCTTTGAGCGATGTACGCCTACAGCGCTCAAAAATATTATATTCCATACTTTTTTCTTATCACATCCATGGAGATGGAAAACTGTAAAAATCTTTGGCCTATGTACAAGAACATAGCTCACACAGCTATTTTCAGCCTGATACAGTAACTGCCCAGCTATACACACAAAAACCAACAGACTAGCTTTGACCTCTGTACAAGTACGTAGGTCGTTGTTATTCAAATTCCTAATGAAAACACGATATGCAAAACACTGAGAGCAGCCCTGAGCTATGAACGTGTACATAGCTCATAGCTGTTCAAACTCATCTTTCCTTACTGCAAACACTAAAAGGGGAAACTGCTCCAAGCTTTGAGCGATGAACCAGTACATAGCTCATAAATTACATCTGAGCCGTCTTTGTACTATGACACTAGGGCTGCCGATTAAAGCTTTTAGCCAAGTATGTGTACGTAGCTCTTGCCCACTATTAAACCCCATATTTTCGCTCTGAAAACTCCACAAAAACACAATGAAATGAGCTTTGAGCGATGTACGCCTACAGCGCTCAAAAATATGATATTCTATACTATTTTCTTACCACGTCCATAGAGATGGAAAACTAAAATCTTTGGCCTATGTACAAGAACATAGCTCACAGCTATTTTCAGCCTGATACAGTTACTGTCCAGCTATACACACAAACACCAACAGACTAGCTTTGACCTCTGCACATGTACGTAGGTCGTTGTTATTCAAGTTCCCAATGAAAACAAGATATGCAAAACACTGAGAGCAGCCCTGAGCTAAGTACGTGTACATAGCTCATAGCTCTTCAAACTCATCTTTCCCTAGTCCGCAAACACAAAAAGGGGAAAATGCACCAAGCTTTGAGCCACGTACCCATACATAGCTCATAAATTATATCTGAGCCGTTTCTGTACTATGACACTAGGGCTGCCTCTGAAAGCTATTAGCGAAGTATGTGTACGTAGCTCTTGCCCACTATTAAACCCCATATTTTCGCGCTGCAAAACTCCATAAAAACACAAAGAAATGGGCTTTGAGCGATGTACGCTTACAGAGGTGAAAAAAAGATATTCCATACTATTTTCATACTGCGTCCACAGACGGGAAATTATAAATATTTGGCCTATGTACAAGAACATAGCTCATGGCTATGTAACGTGGTAACTATTGAGCTATAAACATGAAAACCAATAAACTAGCTTTTACAGCTGTACATGTACGTAGGTCGTCGTTATTCATATTCCCATTTTTGCTATGAAAACACGATATCCAAACACTGATAGCAGCCTTGAGATACCTACATGTACATATATCTTTCCTTAGCGCCAACACTAAAAGGTGAAACTGCTCCAAGCTTTGAGCGATATACCCATACACCATACATAGTTCACAAATTTTATCTGAGCTGTTACTGTACTATGACACTAGGGCTGTGACTGAAAGAAGCTATTAGCAAAGTACGTGTACATATCTCATGTCTGCTATTTAACCCTATATTCATTCTGAAAACTCAGTTAAAACACACTGAAATGGGCTTTGAGCGATGTACACCTACAGTACAGAGGTCATAAATATGATATTCCATACTATTTTCTTACTCCGTCCAGAGACAGGAACTGTATAAATCTTTTGCCTATGTACAAGACTGTAACTAGCTCACTGGCTTTTTAATGTGATAAACACAAAAACCAACAAGGTACAGTAGCTTTAACCACAAGACATGTGCGTAGGTCATTGTTATTCACATTCCTACTGTATTTTTGCTATGAAAATACGATACGCAAGCACTGATACAGTACATGTAGCTGCTTTGAGCTACATACCTGTGCACAGGTCTGAGACACATTGGTAAAAATGACTCACATTAAACTTACAATATTTGTGCTTCATAAAATAACTCCAGAAACTGTCTCAAGTATTCGGACCACTTTACAGTACTGTATGTCACAACGCAGAATGAAAACATGGAGGCAGGAAGGTACCATGTCTTGGGCTGCATACATTTGTAATAGTGAAAGTAATTAAAATATTATTTACATTGTTTTCAGCCATCTCCACTCTGATAATCAGAAACAGAGATTACAAAATGAGTTGTAGCTTCATCTTATGGTCACTTCCATGTGACGGGTGTTACCATTTAGAGATTTCTGATCATTCCCCTATTATATTTTAAAGACCAAGAAAGATGAGTCAATGCTGTAGTGGTTAACCTTTGTCTAGGGTGAGATGTACTCAAATAAGAAAAAGAAAATTTAACTTGGCAGCATACAGCAACTTTACTGTATCTTGCTCATAAGGTGTGTGACAGGTGTTACATCTCAAAATCTGGAAAATTCTTATTAAACAAGAGCCCAATGGGCACTTTGGTTCCTTGCTGAATGTAATGAAACTGAGCCAACTACTGAATGAACCAGTATTTCTGTTGATTCACAAAATCTGCTCTGTAGACAATGCACATCTTGTGTTAACACATTCAAGCATAAATAAATTGTTCTGAAGAAATACAGCCTACAGGCACTTCAGGGGATATGAAAACAGACAGGATACAGTTACAATTTGTTTTATTAAATTAAGCAATCACAATTCATGCACGCTCAGTGGTATCTGATCCAAATGATCAGTAACTTGGTTCTCTTTATATAACTAACAACCCATAGTAGCATTTAATTAACCAATTCCAATTTCCAATTCCTGCAAGCTCAAATGTCCTAATCTAAGGACAAATGTTGTCTGTCTAGTGAACTTTCACAACAGTCCTCTGCTTTGTGGGCAGAGAATCTTCTGAAATAAGCAGTACTTGATGCACGTTTTCATAATGGCAGAATTATGGATTAAAATCGTAATACTATAATTTCAATTAAATTTGAGATACTTGGCATCTCTGACAGTCATTGGGTGAATGTGATCTTAATGTGCGGGAATGATACAGTTTTGTGCTTATATTTTTTGACTTGAGGAATTCTTGGGAATTTGCTTTTTGGCATCTGGTGATTTCAACTCTGACATCCAACAAAACTCATATGGGTTTTCTGCTAGATTTAATGCAACACCTCAAAGCAAAGATCTATTCAAGCTTCCTACACTGAGATATAGAGTTGAAAAGGTTTGCAAAGTTTGACCTCAAGTGACCCCAGATGACCTTTGGTCTCCACCAAAATATTTTTCCCCACCATAAGGCATCCACTAAGTATGAAATTTATCCAATCTTCCTACCTTGAGATATTGTGCTAACAACAAGGTTATCAGTTTTTGACCCTCGGTGACCCCAGATGACCTTTGACCTCCACCCAAAACTGTATGGCACAGCTTCTCACTATGGTGTATCTTTGTATTAAGTATGAAATCTATCCAAGATTTTTTCCTTGAGATATTGCGTTAACAAGGTTTTCAGTATTCGACTCTCAGTGACCCCAAATGACCTTTGACCTACACCAAAAATTAAAGGATTCATCTTCTCACCATAAGTCATCCACATACCAAGTATGAAATCTATCCAAGCTTCCTACCTTGAGATATTGTTTTAACAACAAGTTTTCAGTATTTGACTGCTGGTGACCCCAGATGACCTTTGAACCTCCACCAAAAGCTACAGCATTCATCTTCTCACCATAATGCATCTACATACCAAGTATGAAATTTATCCAAGCTTCCTACCTTGAGATACCGTGCAAACAAGGTTTTCGGTCTTTGACCCCTGGTGACCCCACATGACCTTTGACCTCCACCAAAAACAATAGGACACACCTTCTTACTATGACAGATCCATATACCAAGTTTCGGTTTAGTCCAACTTTCCCTTGTTGAGTTACAGCGTACCGAAGCAAGTGTCACACACACACACACGCGCGCGCGCATACTTGTATATGCTCTGTTGTGTGGACTCAATCCTTTTCCAGTCCTATGTGGACATACCTATTTTAACTGGTCTGAGTGTTATGTTCTAGGGTTACATTATATACCAGCAATACATCATATACCCACACTGAAATATACAGATTATTTGTATTATAAGGATAAAATGAAGGATGAAAAAACCCTGTTCTGTGGATCCGGTGAGATCACAAAATGTGGACTTACCCACCATTATGTGGACTTAACCACCACCATGTGGACATGTGATACTACTTTATATGGACTTAACATTCAGTACCTGGAATTCTTTGATGAAACCATAGCAATGAGTGAAGATGAGTTTTAATCCTAAATTTTCACTGGAGTTTCTCTAAGAACTTGATACCAGTTCCCCACCATTAAAGGGAAAAGCAACTATTATTAGGGTAAGTACATTCATTTAATTAACTGTATAAAATTCTGTCTACAGAATAATATAAAAGCATCAGTGGCGTAGCCACAGGGTGACATTCATTTAATTAACTGTATAAAATTCTGTCTACAGAATAATATAGTAGCATCAGTGGCATAGCCAGGGGGGACAGCGAGTTGCCCCCTCTGGAAAAATCTTGGGGGAAATTTTGAAAGTGAATATATGGTGAAATTTGCTCATGATCTGGTAAAATTTTAAATTTCTCAACCAGTACACTTTACTTATTTAAAAGTATATACTACACTGGCACAACCAGTCCTCATTAAGGTTTTCAGAGATGGAATGATGACACCATGCTTATAGTTGTACTAGCTATGTTTCTGTTTTATACAGCATGGGATCTCTGGACCTCTGACAAGGGACTCTGTCCTTTTACTCTGTATACTTCCAATGTTTCTTGATAATTAAAGGAGCAGCATTGTGATATATGCAGTTTGTTACAATGGGTCAGTGGTCACGTGCTATACTCTGATACTAGGGCAGGTCCTTGTAAAATTTGGACTGATTGTGGAGAATGTGGTGAACTGATGAAGGGAAAGGTGTACCAGGGTTCACTTCATTACTGTAGGCCTACTTCACCCATTGTGATTCTGAACTACCAGTAGGACTCAAGAAAAATTCACCAAGACAAGCAAGATCAGTCACATCAGCCAGGTCAGAGGAAAGCACCTGGGCAAAATCTGGACCTGCGGAGAACACTGATTATTAGGAAGCAGATCTTGCCCCCCCCCCCCCACACAAAAAACCTGGCTATGCCACTTGGTAGCATAACAAATAGCGGGGCTTGACATAACAGGGCCCCGTGGGCCCAGTGCTAGAAATTGGCTCGGGCCCGTAACTTTTACAGGGAACAGGGCCCGGTTGGCTCCTAAATATTTCAAGTCTAATTGTATAGTCTGCACACAATGATCTTAAAGTCTGCTTTTTCACAACACGGAAGATCACTCACGCAGACATACACGGATGTAAGTCACAAGTAATGTAGGCGGAGCCTCACAAGATCACCTAACGAAGATGGTCGGCGGCCGCGGGAATTGAACAATGCCCTTCATTTTACCGGGTAATAACTTCCGGAGTTACAAGAAAATTTCAAAAATGTATACTCGCCTACGGGCAACATGGTCTAAGAGGGTGTGGACAGATTGGTTTCAGGCTAGTTTCAGCCTCAACTTGCCTTAATTATACCCATACTACACGTTTTCAAGCACGTAAAAAGCACCTGTACACTTTATCAGTCCTTTTTTATTTGTAAGTTTTGGGCCCCTTGATTTCTCATTTGGACCCCTAGATTCCATGGGCTAGGGGCCCGGCAGGCCCACAAAGGTTGAAGGCTTATTTCAACCCCTGACAAATAGGGTGCTATGGCATGTGAACTGTGGGGAAATGTGTGAAATTCTACAGCCTGAGACCACAAATAAAATCTTGTCCACATGCTTATTATGTATTACATTACAGTATGACATACTAACTGGAGTATTAAACCCCATCTAACTGGAGGTAAAATTCCTGCTTTTGTCAATGAAACATTACAGTAAGACAGTGAAAAATGAAATTCTGGTTCTTGAAGTGAAAGCAGTTGGCTACTTCCTGTTTGCAAGTTCCTGTTAATTTGCCTAGAACAACTGCATAAACCATGACTAAAGAAAGTCGGTTGATTGTATTTACCACATTGATATCTGATGTGAAAAACCTTGGCATATTAAGAAGTAGGGCAGGTATTGGCCCATATATGCCAAGTTTTTAAGAAGGGCCAACTAAAATATGTGAAGTGTTAACACAAATTTATTCCAGAGGTTGTAGATGTACCATCTTCTACCACCAGAATGCATGCAATGACCGCCTTGTTTTTCAAAAAAAAAATTAAAGGGGAGGGAACCTCCCTTGAAACTCCCTCCCCCCAGGCTGGCCATTGCAAAACATCCTGCCCATGAGATAAGTCCTGGCTATGACACTGGTGGAAGCCAAACTTAAAATACCCTACCTTGCATAAAAATACTATTAAAGCCTAACCAGATTTGTTCAGTTGCTCAGCAGCGTACATAAAAATGCATCAGTCTAGCGTAGAAACGTATCACAGCATGAGCCTACTTGCAATTGGAAGATACCCTTTTTACACTATGGGTAAAGTTGCATTGACACAAGAACATTTAAGCAAGTTAGCAAGCA
Organism: Holothuria leucospilota; assembly: GCA_029531755.1. Lineage (NCBI taxonomy): Eukaryota > Metazoa > Echinodermata > Holothuroidea > Aspidochirotida > Holothuriidae > Holothuria > Holothuria leucospilota. The sequence goes on from JAIZAY010000833.1 coordinate 10,519, forward strand.
GGCTGTCTGTTCTTTTTTGTACCACATCGAATATTTATTGGTTCAAGAAATCAAGTGGCACAAACGTTTGGGTTTTTTTTCCTCATTTCATAAGATCTCAGGGGCTTTAATCTGTATTTGCCTGCTAGTATGAGCCGTCTGTACGTGTCCACCCTAGTCAACTGTCTGACACTGAAAGTCCCATATGAGCTTTTGTAATAATATAATACTGTATTGTAGAGGAACACAATCATGCAGACAAAAGAAATCACCATACACAGTAAAGAATCTTGTTCAAACTGGTTTTAATCCAGCACTTCAACAGTATGTTACAATTGTAATGTTACATTTCACTTCAGACATATTAAATGCGACTTTTTGGATAACGTCATGCAAAACACTGTTACCATAGTTTGATACTTCTTTAAAGATCTGTTAGTTTGACCCATAAGTTCTGGATATTTAAATTTATATATAGTGAATGCATTTAAAAAAATCTGAAATATACATTATGGAGAGGTTGGAAAATGGATTACCAGGCTGTACAATTCTCATTTTCATAAATAATTTTATGAGACCTTGCAAAAACATACTGGCAACTTCCTGCTTGTATGTTGTGAGGAGTATACTCACAAATCACACTCTGCAGGCTAAACAATGATGACCCAGTTTGGTGAAAGATTCAGACCGACCTAAGCCCTGGAAAGCAAACATGGTAATCAGAGTATCACAAGAAAAGGGAAATGTTCTACAAAATATGGTGGAATCTACAATTCTAATTGCAGTGAAAGAACTTCAACATTTTGTATCTCAAATCTCCGCCAAGATGTGAGTTGGTCAGTTGAACCAAGTAGAATAACCTGTTCAACTCTGTAAACATACACTTTCGAAATTATACACTGTATATACACCTAATAAAATTATCCTGCACTGTGTGACAGACTCACATTCTTCCTGTGTGAGACATTTCATGTGAAGATGTTTCACTAGTAATGTGTCCAAGAGCTAACCATGCATAACTTTAATTCGAGGACATCCTAGTGTTTTATTAATGGAACACATCAACTAACATTATGCCAGACAATCAATGTATCATACAAAATGTTTTTAAAAAGCCACCAACAAAGGACTGATTGAACAATAACCACACACTGTTAACAGGTTTGTATTTTGAAATGGCAATGTCTGATCTGAAGCATGTAAATTACTAATTGTGAAATGCTCTTTACACAAAGTTCAGATATTTGTGATACTGTGTACCAACCAGTGTCGTCACTAGTTCACTAGGTTACTTCTGTAATAAGCCAGTTCAGAGTTACATTGGTGGTGTACAGGTTAAAGGTTCATGAGGGTACTCTGGTGTCCGTTTACGACAGGAGTGCCCAACCAGTCTATCACAATCTACTGGTAGATCGCGGACTGATGCCAAGTCGACTGCGAGGGGTGTAGGAAAAATAATAAAAAGTTTTTTATGTGTAACTGTATGTTTTGTTTTGTTACATTATAAACTGAGAACCCAGCTGATGCAATGAGCGCCAACCAATGTCGGTACTCCACTTTGATAGCAGGGCAATTCTCTATTCCTTGTTGTTTCCTTGAAAGTAGATCATGGGTAAAAAAGGTTGGACACCCCTGGTTTACCATAATGCTCTACACACATAAAAAGCACAAGGATCAATAAAACTATCTCTATGTGTTGTACATGAGATACACAATATAAATCCTATGAAATCCCTATACAAGTACAGTGCCAAACATTAGGCTGTGGAATTCCTACTTTTTTTTTTTTGTAATATTTCTTCAACTTCAATTACTTTCACATTTAAAGGCTATACAGATTATGGTTAACTTCCCACATTACAAGCACAAAATTTGCACAATTTCGAAATATCCAAAATGACAATACGAAATTCACTTCAGACAAAGTGGCTGAATTATCAACAAAAATGAAAGGCAGTGCAATAACAACAATTTTGAATGTATACTTAATGCAAACAAAGTTTTAAATTGAACCGGAGTACAAATTCCAACTGAAATAAGTTGAAATACAGTTAAAATACCTTTTATAGGAAAACTACACCCATTACTTGCAAGCTTTTTACTCTGCAGTCCAAATGCATCTAGTATGCAGAATGATGGTACTTGACAGAAACTGTTGGTTATTCTATTAATTTTGACAGATATTTCCATATGACTTGGAGTATTATGCATTTATGCTAGTTTGTCACACCACATCACATACTTTTAACCTTCCAAACCTTACACTCACTGAAACATCACAATTCTGGAAGCTTTTTTATGTAGTTAGCCACGAACGATTAAACCTGTACCCAGGTTCGCTTTTTCAAAGCTTTGTCTCTGAGACACTTTTCACAATCCTTCTTTCCAGGTTCGGTTCTGGGTAAAAATATTTCCTCAAACCTTTATGAACCGCATCTTTCTCTTTCTTTGTCCAAGGCCTTTTCCTTAAATTACCTGTAGAAAAAATCAGAACACCAATTTAAAGATGACCATTAAAGAATTGCTGTTGTGAAGGATAAATATGATTCTGAAAGTGCAGTATCATCAATTTCCATTGAATGCAATCAAAATCAATTTCACTCAGAACATGCCTGTCACATTTTGGCTTTAAATTTACCCTGGACTTGGACTATAGAAGTTGAAGCAAGGGAGCACACTGAAAGAATGTACTGTGGTGTGGTTATACAGTCTATCATTAAGGGGACTTCTTGTGTATATGACCAGGCAAAAGGCCAGATGATTTGTGTTTCTGGGGTCTACCCGATATTCATAAGGTTTTTTATTCAATTAAGCGTCAATGTTCATAAGGTTCGTTAGTCATAAGGTTCGTTATTCATAAGGGTCGTTATTCATAATCGTCAAAAAAGGTTCGTTGTTCATATGATTTGTTATTCATAACAGAAGAAAAGGTATATTATTCATAATAGGAAAAGGCGTTCGATATTCATAATCAGAAAAAGGTTCAATATTCATAAAAGGAAAAAGGGTTCAACACTCATCATATGGGAAAAGGGCATTTTTCCAGCTTTAAAGGCTTCCTGTATCTCGTGGATGGGGGAACATCCTTAAAACTTGCAGGGATGATACGCCAATCTGTTGTCTACAACCATAGGAGGCTCCAAGAAATTTTGCTTGGGGGAGGGGGGGGGAGGCAAACTCAAGTACGTATTCAGGGAGGTTCGGACGATCCCTCTCCCTGGCAGCATTAATGGTCAGCCGGCTCCGGATAGTACAATACCTGAAGTATGGTTATAATTATGTATGGCAGCGATGCCACATGTAGCTTTCAAAAGCTCTTCAAAAACCATTTACCATTATGCTGACTACTTTAAAAATAAATACAACCACATCAGCCGATTGCTACGCCATACAGGCTGAGTAAGCGGCAGGTGAAATGGGCAAAGCGGCTTGATCCATTTGTATCAAATGAGCTCGGCCTTTAAATATTTTGTTGCTTCTTTTATTCTGTCATGGTTTTAGCTTTGCCAGGAAGCCATAAAATGTTGGTTTTCTGAATTGTTTTCTTAAACTTACGAAAATTTTGAGCATGAAGACACTTGAAAACGATGAAATGATAGCACTATTTTGGATCTTAGTACCGTTCCAATTTTTTTTTTTTTTTATTTTAATGGGGAAGGGAAATTCTCCTTACTCAGAGCAACATCTCATCCTATATACAAATAGCTAGGCCACTAGTCAAAAGTCTCAGTACAGTTTAGATTAACTGTTTGGTGTGTTTATTTAAAACCAACTAAAACGGTATACTTAAGCACAGAGGTGGAGAACCTTTTGCTTATAAGAGGCCATTTGACAGTCATAAGAATGCTCGTGGGTCAACGGCGCTGTCAATTTGGACAAGGGAAGGGAAACCTCTCCTCCCATGAGAAACACAATACTTTAGGCTACATACCCATTACAACTTTTTGTAGACAAATACCTTTGCTAATCTGGCCAAGTGACACCCGGGCTAAACTGCTTTGTCGTGGATGATAATCAACATGGCTAATGGGTTGTGTATCAAATGACCCCGAAAGCTCTGAAGTATCTGCAAAATTATGGGCATTTAAATCCAGCATTACCGTTACACTCTGTAAATGATGCTATGATGCCTAAGCTAATAAGATTACAAATATCACAGCGTGATCATTTGTTTTAAATACATTAGTTTGCACTAATGGTAGATCCATTTGCGATAACTGAAGGATATATAGTAGCAAATAAGCAACTAAGAGAAAATGGACGCGAAGCGCGCTGAAAAAAATGTCGTTTTGAAATCACTTTATTAAGGTTTAATCATCGCATTGCATTGAAAAGTTATTCACTTCTTTAAGTTTAAACCCACTCAAGGAAAAGGGAGGGGGCCTAACTCATCTCGAATTACATGTTTCATTTATGTATCGTTTTCTTTTTTTGGAAGATCGAAGACCATGCTTTGCAAACGTTTGGGGGGCAAGTGCCCCCCCCCCCCGTGACCCTATGGCGAGCCACTAATGTCTACAACATGTTGATGGCATTTTTATATGGTCTATTTAGATTGGCTGTAACTGGCCTTTCAAAGAGACTAGTCGAAATCTTTTGGAATTATGACTAGCAAACCTTATTCTCGATTATGAACAACGAACCCTTTTTCTAGTTATGAATAGCGAACCTTTCTTTCAAGTATGAATAGTAAACTTTTTTTTTATTATGAATAATGAACCCTTTTTTTGATTATGTACATTGAACCTTTTTTGCGATTATGAACAACGAACCTTATTCTCGATTACGAATAGCGAATCTTATGAATAATGAACCTTTTTTATCATTTATTTTTATGAATAACAAACCTTACGAACAATGAACCTCATTTCTGCCATTCAACATGTTATGAATAACGACTCGTATGAGCAATGAACCTCATGAATAAAAACCTTATGAATATTGGGCTGTCCCCATGTGTCTTTATACTTACAGTGTACATTCAACTTGTCAAGGCATAATCCGGTGGCTTTTCGCAAGATCTCATAAGAAAGCTAGAGAAAACAATTCCAGTTCATGTTCTTCCAACCCTATGGAAAACCCTCTTCCTATCTCAAAATATCTCATTTTAAGAGCTGTTGCCATGTCCAGGAGCTCCATGCTCAATTAGTGCACAATAGTCTGAGTCCATGACACCCTGACTCATTTTGCAAAATGCACTACTGAAGGGGAACAAAAGGCAAGAAATTAAGTATATCATGTGCTTAATGGACATGAGATGGTACGGAAATCTCAAGCTTGGCAATGAAAACATCACGAGGTTATCTTTTATGTAAGAATAAGTCTTGCCCTTTGCTTCCCTTATCATAGTATTCTAGTTTCTTTCACTTTGAAACAGAGTGACACCTGTCTCTTTGTACAGGTTACATTTGTATATTAATGTGCTTGTATACAGCTCAGTTGTTACCTTTACTCCCTCTACCTGATGATGATACCTCTGTTGGCAGCCTGTACGTCTGGTTCATCTACATGACCTTTAGTTTCACTGGCTGTATAGACAGAACAAAAAGAAACCATAGAGGTAGTTTTTTTAGTAACTGAATATGCCACTAAAAAGTCCCTGATTTGAAAGCGCTGCGCAGGCTGATTCTTTTTTTGAAGCAACGACAACTATTTGAAAATCTCCGTTTCTTTAACACACAAACCTTCCAGCTAAATTCACTCCAGTGGTCTCAGCTTTGACTGTGCATGCTCAAATCGTCACATCTGGGCTAGAACTATGTCACAGCAGTCTGTTTACCGCTTGGAAGATACGCTTCTTACACTGCCATTAAAGTTGTGTGTTAAAAATTTGGCAGCAGAATATCTTTTGCTCTGAAGAAGTGAGCATGGAAAGCCATTTGCAACGTATTGCACCTTACTCAGTATTTATTCAATCAAAAAATCAGGTAGCGCAAATATTGGACTTTTTCATCTTTGTTTCATACCATCTTTAGAGGCTTCAAATTGTACACGCCATCCAGTTGGTATTGCCATCTAGCTGGAGAAAACTGCAGCTTTCATCATCATTGGCACAGACCATTACTGAAGTCACTCATGCATGTCAAGCAGCCTACTATGCTACTTGCACCTCTTAAAAGGAGTTTGCTTATTTTGCCTATTTCTTAAGAAAGAGCAGCAGGAAACCATGCAAAAAACATACAAAAGCAGTCTAGCATATTCACATTTAATGCCATTTTCACATGCTGTGCCTGCCAGTTTGAAATTTTATCTGCAAAAGAAGGTTCATAGCATGTCCTAATTTTTGCTAAATCAAACACGTCTAGTCAGGTTTTATCTACATTACTCAAGCAATTCCACTTTTCAATATGAATTATGCACCACTAGCATGCCGAGACACAAGCATTAACTTTGAAATCGATAAAATATTCAGATGGGTTACATAATTAACCTCAGAAAAATGCTCCCATTGACCTGCCCTATTCAATAACTAACAATCATTTTGCAACTCAGGGTAGGAAACTGAGAAAACTAGTACCTTCTGTAATAAGAATTCCTTCTGCTTATTAATTTCTTAAAAGATTTAAAATGCTTTGCAAATACTGCATGTCCCTTGTATAGTACCAGTAGTTACCTTTATTTTCTCTGCCTGGTGGTGATGTCTCTGTCTCTGACAACTCTTCTGGGTGTTTGGTTACACTTGCTGCATTGTAAGAACAAGAAAAAACCATATAGACAAAGTTTATTCTTTCCAAAGGTTTTCAATTTTGCAGATACTGGTATCTAAATTTATGTTACATGGCGTTCCAAGAACTTTCGTTTATTTCCTTAATCCTAATGGCCTCTACAGAAATCTGTAGATAATCCTTCTTTAAGCGGGGGTCACACTACAGCGATTTTGGATCGAATTACAGTCCGATTTTTCTGAGTTTTTGATAAGATCTTCTCCATCTCTGGTCAGAGGGAACCAGAAATCTGCCACTCTGTGTATGAAAAGGAAATATATAATTTATTTCGCAAGGTCACATCAACAGACAGCTTTTATCGGACATGCATAGTCCGATCAAAGCGGTCTGTCAAAGTGATGTCACGAAATAATTAGTTTACACTTCAGTTACATAGTCCTCTGATACAAATCATATAACACATAGAGTGCCAAATTTTGGGTTTCCTCTGACCAGAGATGGAAAAGATTTTAACTAAAACTCCAAAAAATTGAACTGTAATCCGATGCAAAATCCCTGTAGTGTGATCCCATGCCTAATACATGACACGACTCACAATATGTAACTAATAATCTATGGGCAGAGTACTCAAAGCAGCTTTCAAATCTTAGTATTTTGCTTAACCCTAATTACAGCATGACAAATGTCAGCAATTGTCACTGTATGTTGATATGTTACACATTTATTCTTCCAATTTGCATGGAAATACCTTTCGTTAATTTGCACCAGGTATAGGGTCTTTTCATTATAGCTTGATTGGACCAAGATGACTTGTCAGACATAATGAAAATGTGGAACAATAAACATTAACTAATTCACTCTAAAACACATAGCATTTGAGAAGACGGACATTGGGTAATCACTTGTTGCTGTTACCCTAACTCCAGTCTTCAATATAATTATTGAACCAGACAGCAAACCATGTACAATTTACACTATTGGAATGTAAGATGTCTCATTCTATCATAAGCATACAGGTAGTGAGAATAGGAGAAGCCACTTTCTTATGTGCTGCACTCCAAGGCTATAAGGACAGGTGGGTCCTAATTAATGACCTTAAATGTAGCCACTAAATTTTTGAGAACAAAATTAACTATAGTTAGAAAACTTAAGGAGAGAAGTTCTTGGAATTTGCTGCTTAAGAGAGTAATTTAAAGCCATTAAGCCATAGACTCATTAAGGTTCAATGGGGGGTGGGGGTTGGGTGGGTACACTGTTTTATGCTCCCCATCCAAAGGAGGTCTAAATGTAGTACTCTGTTGAACAATTGCAACCAGGCATTTACCCACTAAACATAATTAACTAATATTTATGTATCCTAAATCCTAAACTAAATCAAAGAAGTACAAGTACGATAACAATGAATATAGATAAAAAATGATCCAATCTGGACTGTTCATTTTTATCCAAATCTAATCAAATTGACTGTGATTCAGGCTTTAAAGATCATATGATACCTCTTCTGTGTGGACACATTGTAATGTACTGTCACAACAGTTTAATTACCTGTGAAGGCTTTAAAGATGATATGACACCTACTCTGTGTGGACACATTGCACTGTCACTCAGTTTAATTGACTGTGAAGGCTTTAAAGATGATATGATACCTACACTGTGTGGACACATTGTAATGCACTGTCACAATAGTTTAATTACCTGTGAAGGCTTTAAAGATGATATGACACCTACTCTGTGTGGACACATTGTAATACACTGTCACTACAGTTTAACTGACCGTGAAGGCTTTAAAGATGATATCACCTACTCTGTGTGGACACATTGCATTGCACTGTCACTACAGTTTAATTAGCTGTGAAGGCGTTAAAGATGATATGATACCTACTCTGTGTGAACAAATTTAATGCACTGTCACTACAGTTTAATTGGCTGTGAAGGCGTTAAAGATGATATGACACCTCTGTGTGGACACATTGTAATGCACTGTCACTACAGTTTAATTGGCTGTGAAGGCTTTAAAGATGATATGACATCTACTCATGTGGACACATTGCACTGTCACTCAGTTTAATTGACTGTGAAGGCTTTAAAGATGATATGATACCTACACTGTGTGGACACATTGTAATACACTGTCACTACAGTTTAACTGACCGTGAAGGCTTTAAAGATGATATCACCTAGCTACTCTGTGTGGACACATTGCAGTGCACTGTCCTTACAGTTTAATTAGCTGTGAAGGTGTTAAAGATGATATGACACCTACTCTGTGTGGAAACATTGTAATGCACTGTCACGACAGTTTAATTGGCTGTCAAGGCGTTAAAGATGACATGACACCTTCTCTGTGTGGACACATTATAATGCACTGTCACTACAGTTTAATTGGCTGTGAAGGCTTTAAAGATGATATGACACCTACTCTATGTGGACACATTGTGATGCACTGTCACTACAGTTAAATTGTTTTGAAAGGTTTTGAAGATATGACACTTATACACTGTGTGGACACAATGTAATGCACTGTCACTACAGTTTCACTAACCGTGAAGGCTTTAAAGATGATATGATACCTACTCTGTGTGGACACATTGCAGTGCACTCTCTCTACAGTTTAATTGGCTGGGAAGGCTTTGAAGATGATATGACACCTACATGTGGACACATTGTAATGGACTGCCACTACAGTTTAATTGGCTGGAAATGCTTTAAAGATGATATGATACCTACTCTGTGTGGACTCATTCTGTATGCAATTGTAATTAAGGCTTACATAGAGCTGATTTCACCCCAACATTGAGGCCGACATTGAATGTCAGCCCTGATATTGCTTATGTCAGCCCCGACATTGAGGCTAACATTGAAATGTTTGGCTCTGCAAACCAAGTCGAGCCCAACATTAAAGAGTTGTGGGCACGACATGAGGCCGACACTGACGACAAAAAATTCTTGAGCCCGACATGGGCATGACATTTGGCCTTAAACTATTTTTGAGCCCGACATGAATATGACATTTGGACTTAAACTATTTCAGAGGCTGACATGGGCACAACATTTGGACTTAATACACCATTTCTGAACCCAACATTAGCAGGACATTTGGACTCAGGTTGTTAAATATTCTTCTCACATTTCAAGTGAAAAGTCAAAACTGAAACCTTAATTGTCACTGAGGGGTTGGTTGCTAAGGATAAAGATAGACATGTTATTGGAAGCAGTCAATGAGAGAATGAAGTAGTCAACAGCTATTGATAGAGACAGTTTGAAACTGTATGTTGGTTTGGATACATCACACTACAACAACTGCCTCACAGGGAAGAGCACAGTGGGACTGAATAAGGTAAGGTTTTAATGACAATTTCTTTGATATAAATCTTAAAGCCTAGGAGTAATTTGTGACCTGCTATACAGGTAGGCCTAAATGCACAAATCTGCCCTAAAATGTTTGTATGATATCATTCCAGTGGTAGAAAGAGAACAACTTGAAGGACTCTGAATGAGACCCATAACAGTACTGTAGTTCATTGCTGCAGTGTAACAGTAACACTTCAAAAGCATGTTTTCAAATGTTGTACATGTTTATTTGTGAAAATGCTTGATGCACAGCAAGCAGCTGGCCTTTAGTAAGCCAGGGTATCATACCTTCAAGTTAGAATGAATTGGACTGATCAGAGTAAGATTATGAAAACTGGTTGTCATACACTAGTGCTCTAGTAACATAGGGAAGCAGCTGGACTGTAGCTAGACCTTCAAAGATTTCCTGCCACATTTGAGAATGAAGATCAATTGCAAAGAAATCAGCAGGGAAAGTAAGGTGATGGGATTAGGAAAGGGGTAAAGTACTAGTACTGTAACAGACAAAGCAACTTTCTTCTTCAAAATTGTGCCATAAATTTAGATTCACTTTGAACATATTGCTACAGTGAGATGCCCTTTAATTTAGATTCTCTTTCTACAGTTTTGAATGAGAATAAAACTTTTCTTAGCTGGGTTTACTTTTAAGTACCCTTGACTTTCTCATATTTTCCAAGAACAATTGCCACAGGCACAGAAGCAACTTATTAAAATTTCTGGGCAGGATGTAAAGTGGGATACAGGAGGAACGGGGTGGGGGGTGGGGGGGGTAACTTCTCAGGGACAAAACATCTAGCTAATATTGCTTTCAGTTTCAATTGCTTTCAATATTGCTTTCACTTTTTCTTTACAGGTGGATACCAGAACTTCCAGACGTATCCTGGCTGACTGGATGGGGGATCAAGGGGGGGGGGGGGAGGGGGCTCCTTGTGAGGTCAACATTGGGCAGAAAGTTGAGGATACATGTATGTGGTCCTCTCCAGTGGCATAGCCAGGATTTTTTGAGCCAGGCTCTGGTGTCGGCCTCTAAAATGTCGGCCTGTAATGTCGGCCTCAAATGTCAGCCTAGGTATCTGGATGTTGTGCCCAAATTGTTGTGTTCATTTAATTATTTAGCCTCTGAATTAAGCCCCGACATTTCATGTCGGGCTGTAGTGTCGGCCTCAAATGTCGGCCTCTAGGTATCTGGATGTTGTGCCCAAATTGTCATGCTCATCTAAATATTTAGCCTCTGGATTAAGCCCCGACAATTGAGCAGGACACTGGGCACGATTAAGCCCCGAATAAGCCTCAAATGTTAGCCCTAAATCAGCCCATACAATTTTGTGAGGGTAATTGTAATGCACTGTCACTACAGTTTAATTGTTTTGAAAGGTTTTGAAGATATGACATTTATACACTGTGTGGACACAATGTAATGCACTGTCACTACAGTTTAATTGCCTGGGAAGGCTTTGAAGATGATATGACACCTACAGGTACTCTGTGTGGACACATTGTAATGGACTGCCACTACAGTTTAATTGGCTGGAAATGCTTTAAAGATGAAATGACACCTACTCATTGTAATGCACTGTCACTACAGTTTAACTGGCTGGAAATGCTTTAAAGATGACATGACACCTACTCTGTGTGGACACATTGTAATGCACTGTCACTACAGTTTAATTGGCTGGAAATGCTTTAAAGATGATATGATACCTACTCTGTGTGGACACATTGTAATGCACTAGCTGTTCCCTACAGTGTAATTGACTGTGAAGGCTTTAAAAGTGATATGATACCTACTCTATGTGGACACATTGTAATACACTGTCACTTGTACAGTTTAATTGGCTGTGATGGCCTTTAAAGATGATATGATACCTACTCTGTGTGGACATATTGTAAAGCACTGTCACTTGTACAGTTTAATTGGCTATGAAGGCTTTAGGGAGAATCCAGTCACCCCAATTAAGGTTTGTGTAGTAGACTATCCTATTTCCTGAATGGCTCTTGTGATCGAATCATGTGACAGTATTTTTCTCACTCAGTTGTAAAATTTACAAGGAACAACTGCTTGGTTTACCATGAATATGCAATATTTATGTCTTAAAATATTATGAAAGATACTTGGAAGAGAAATAAGAAGAAATGTGTGACATTTAGCTATTGTTCCAAAATAAGTTTGGGGCGACTGCTTTTTACCTTTAAAGATTATATGATACCTACTCTGTGTGGACACATTGCACTGTCACTACAGTTTAATTGGCTGTGAAGGCTTTAAAAATGATATGACACCTACTCTGTGTGGACACATTGTAATGCACTGTCACTACAGTTTAATGGGCTGTGAAGGCTTTGAAGATGATATGATACCTACTCTGTGTGGACACATTACAGTGCACTGTCACTACAGTTTAATCGGCTGTGAAAGCTTTAAAAATGATATGACACCTACTCTGTTGTGGACATATTGCACTGTCACTACAGTTTAATTGGCTGTGAAGGCTTTAAAGATGATATGATACCTATTCTGTGTGGACACATTACAGTGCACTGTTGCTACAGTTCAATTGGCTGTGAAGGCTTTAAAGATGATATGACACCTCCGTGTGTACACATTTTAATGCACTGTCACTACAGTTTTATTGGCTGTGAAGGCTTTAAAGATGAAATGATACCTTCTCTGTGTGGACACATTACAGTGCACTGTCACTACAGTTTAATTGGCTGTGAAGGCTTTAAAGATGATATGACACCTACTCTGTGTGGACACATTACAGTGCACTGTCACTACAGTTTAATTGGCTGTGAAAGCTTTAAAAATGATATGACAACTCTGTGTGTACACATTTTAATGCACTGTCACTACAGTTTAATTCGCTGTGAAGGCTTTAAAGATGATATGATACCTACTCTGTGTGGACACATTGTAATGTACTGTCACTTGTACAGTTTAATTGGCTGTGAAGGCTTTAAAGGGAGAATGCAGTCACCCCAATAAAGAATTGTGTAGTAGACTATCCTATTTCCTGAATGGCTCTTGTGATCGAATCATGAGACAGTATTTTTCTCACTCAGTTGTAAAATTTACAAGGAACAACTGCTTGGTTTACCATGAACATGCAATATTTATGTCTTAAAATATTATGAAAGATACTTGGAAGAGAAATAAGAAGAAATGTGTGACATTTAGCTATTGTTTCAAAATAATTTTGGGGCGACTGCTTTTTACCTTTAAAGATTATATGATACCTAATCTGTGTGGACACATTGCACTGTCACTACAATTTAATTGGCTGTGAAGGCTTTAAAAATGATAGGACACCTACTCTGTGTGGACACATTGTAATGCACTGTCACTACAGTTTAATGGGCTGTGAAGGCTTTAAAGATGATATGATACCTACTCTGTGTGGACACATTACAGTGCATTGTCACTACAGTTTAATCGGTTGTGAAAGCTTTAAAAATGATATGACACCTACTCTGTTGTGGACACATTGTAATGCACTGTCACTACAGTTTAATTGGCTGTGAAGGCTTTAAAGATGATACGATACCTACTCTGTGTGCAGGGACACATTACAGTGCAATGTCACTACAGTTTAATTGGCTGTGAAAGCTTTAAAAATGATATGACACCTCTGTGTGTACACACTTTAATGCACTGTCACTACAGTTTTATTGGCTGTGAAGGCTTTAAAGATGATATGATACCTACTCTGTGTGGACACATTACAGTGCACTGTCTCTACAGTTTAACTGGCTGTGAAGGCTTTAAAGATGATATGATACCTAATCTGTGTGTTCACATTGTAATGCACTGTCACTACAGTTGAATTGGCTGTGAAGCCTTTAAAGATGATATGACACCTACTCTGTGTGGACACATTGTAATGCACTGTCACTACAGTTCAATTGGCCGTGGGGGCTTTAAAGATGATATGATACTACTCTGTGGGGACACACTGTAATGCACTGTCACTACAGTTTAGTTGACCATGAAGGCTTTACAGATAATAATTGTGAAGCGAAGTGAAAGTAGAACACCACAACCCTGGTCCTAAATTTTTCTAATACAGTTTATTTCACACATCACAAATTAACCTTAATGGGAAATCTTCTCATCTCAGACAATTTTCATTCTCCCAACTAAGTTACTTTAAGTCTCTCCTAAAGCTGTCTCAAGCTCTTGCTTATGCAGACATGAAGTTAACCTGGTTAGAGAGTAAAGACAGACAATCGTTTTCCCAGACAGTTCCATTTATCCCATCCAGTTTAGTTAAGGCCCATCCTGCCCACACTGTCTTTAGAACTTCTCCTTGTCCAGCCGCAAATCTATAGTTGTATTCTTAAAGGCTGTATCCTGGTTACTGGGCCTTATGTGTAATCATGCTTTGTAAATAGAGCTACTCTGCCTTCTTGAATTTTCTGATTCATGATGTCAATCAAAGAGTAGTCACTAATTGAAAAGTCTGGTTCCCCCAATTAAGAATGTAGTTTGTGTGGTGAGTGTCTGTCTTTAATACAGGGGAAATGCAACTTAACCTTATTAAATTAGTATACCTAAATTAACCATGTGACATCTGCTGAACTGTTAAATTTGAGAGCATAAATACTTGGTTATAATTTTGAAACGTCATGAAAAGTACTTGTAATCATCATAACAGGAGGGGAACTGCAAGAGTCTGATCGTTCCTCTGGACAAAGCTCTAGGTTGCTTACTTTCGATACATGAGACCTGCACCGCTTGGCTGGTCTGTGAATAGTACAGTCTTCATCAGATTCCGAGTCACTGTTAAGATCACTCTGCAATGAATGCTGCAAGAAGACAAACAGGAAAGCTTTGAGGTCACAAAAATATTGCAAGGGTGGTTATCTGTCACAAATTCTACAACACATCTAATATATTGAAATATATTACAGATATTTTGGTGAACATTTTTTAAACTAGGGTTCCAACTTTTTGAGGACCATATTGCACAATGGCTTTCAATAAAGGAAGGGCTGCCTCCTGGTCAGTAGGTATTAAAGCCTATCTAGTACGGGCCTGGACTAGAAGGTGGGATAGGACATACAAGCAGGCTGCACCTTCCTACCTTAAACTTAACAACCCCATGCAGTTCAACCACTACCATATTGCTGAGAAAATAATTGCACCACAACTGGGAAACTCATTACAATCCATACCTTTACACTTGAACGGCCAGCATTTTCTAGTGCCTGCAAGGGAAGGAAAGTAAAACTTACAACATATTTTTCCTGCAAAGTGATCCCAAGTACTACAGAACATTTTTGTTTCTTTAGGGTAGAATCTCAGATATTATTAATGTATATAAAATTGGTTAATTAAAAGTTTTTTCTCATATAGCATAATACTAAATTGGAACATGAAGCTTATGGTTTCATCAGCAAACATCACTAGAGAAGATGAGCTGACATTTTTACAATATTGTTGACATAAAGAACCAATTTAATAAAAGGGGTCTTAAGGATCAGCCCTGAAAAACACAATACGTTACTGTTTGAAGATCAGATTTTCCATTTTTGGAAGAAGTGAACTGTTTTCTATTTGTAAAATAACTCTCAATCCAGTCATATGATATAACTTAAAATCCATATATTAAAAGTTTTTTAAAAGTATAGAATTGGCAATTGTATTGAATGCCTTCAATAGGTCAAGAAAGACTCCTAGAGCTGTTTCATTCTTTGAGGAGGCCTTACTTTATTAATATAACATCCACTAAAGCAAGCCCCGTGGAATGACTTGGTATGAATCCATACTGGCAATAGCCCAACTAACTAAAATAGCCCAATAGCCCAAATGATCAATTTCACCAAGCCCTTTCAAAATTAGATAAATGTTCAGGATTAAATATTAATGAATCATTAGTTTGGCAAACATTTTTCTTCAAATCCATACCTCTATGTGAAACATTTGATGTGACAATGTACAGTACCATATGCACTGCTGCAACTATAGAAAACAATGGGTGTGGTATGGCAGATATCACTCTTCCATGGCAGCTTCAACTGGCTGAACAGGCCTCAATGTAAGAGGCCCTATCCAGATTTAAATATAGAGAACTGTTACAGATGCTAAAAAAAAAAAAAAACTGCTCAACAAAATACTTACTTGAAAGTGAAAACGTCTACATGCTTCTTGTGTCTTACAGTATCATCTGAATCTAAGTTGCTATCAGGAACAATCTTAGAATTATAGGAGAATAGATGATCTTGTAAAGTTTGTAAGTGAAAGTAAAACAAGTCCCATCAGTGATAGACTTCAGTACATTAATTAGCAATCTATGGTTAAAGGTCTTTTAAAGCAATAGATTTTCCGTACTGAATATGGAAAGTCCGTGCTGGTTGGGAGCTCTGTCTCAGGGTTTGACCCCCCTGGTGACCCTAGATGACTTTTGACCCCACCAAAAATGATAGAGTACTTCCTCTTACTATAAGGCATCTAAATACAAGGTATGAAATTTATCCAAGCTTCCTACCTCGAGATATCGTGTTAACAAGGTTTTCAAAGTTTGACCCCCGGTGACCCCAGATGACCTTTGACCTCCAACAAAAATGATAGGGTTCTTCCTCTCACCATAACGCATCTACATAATAAGTATGAAATTCATCCAAGCTTCCTACCTCAACATATTGTGTTAACAATGTTTTCAGG
The DNA here is from genome assembly GCA_029531755.1 of Holothuria leucospilota. NCBI lineage: Eukaryota > Metazoa > Echinodermata > Holothuroidea > Aspidochirotida > Holothuriidae > Holothuria > Holothuria leucospilota. Next base: position 27,178 of record JAIZAY010000833.1, read on the forward strand.
GTTTGACCCCCGGTGACCCCAGGTGACCTTTGACCTCCACCAAAACATTAGGGTTCTTCCTCTCAATATGGGGGATCCATGTACCACGTTTGAGAACTGTCAGAGCTTCCCTTCTTGAGATATCGTGTTAACAAAGTTTTCAGAGTTTGACCCCCGGTGACCCCAGATGACCTTTGACCTCCACCAAAAGAGAAAGGGTTCTTCCTCTTACCATAACGCATCTACATACAAAGTATGAAATTCACTCAAGCTTCCTACCTCAAGATATTGTGTTAACAATGTTTTCAGGGTTTGACCCCCGGTGACCCCAGGTGACCTTTGACCTCCACCAAAAACAACAGGGTTCTTCCTCTCAGTATGGGGCATCCATGTACCAAGTTTGAGAACTGTCAGAGCTTCCTTTCTTGAGATATCATGTTAACATAGTTTTCAGGCTTTGACCCCCAGTGACCCCAGATGACCTTTGACCTCCACCAAAAATGATAGGTTCTTCCTCTTACCGTAACGCATCTACATACAAAGTATGAAACTCATCCAATCTTCCTACCTCAAGATATTGTGTTAACAATGTTTTCAGGGTTTGACCCCAGGTGACCTTTGACCTCCACCAAAAACAATAGGGTGCTTCCTCTCAATATGGGGCATCCATGTACTACATTTGAGAACTGTCAGAGCTTTCTTTCTTGAGATATCATGTTAACATGGTTTTCAGAGTTTGACCCCCGGTGACCCCAGGTGACCATTGATCTCCACCAAAAGTGGAAGGGTTCTTTCTCTTAATATGGGGCATCCATGTACCAAGTTTGAGAACTGTAAGAGCTTCCCTTCTTGAGATATCGTGTTAACAAAGTTTTCAGGGTTTGACCCCCGGTGACATCAGATGACCTTTGACCTCCACCAAAAATGAAAGGGTTCTTCCTCTTACCATAATGCATCTACATACTAAGTATGAAATTCATCCAAGCTCCCTACCACAAGATATTGTGTTAACAATGTTTTCAGGTTTTGACCCCTCGTGACCCCAGGTGACCCTTGACCTCCACCAAAAACAATAGGGTTCTTCCTCTCAATATGGGGCATCTATGTACTAAGTTTGAGAACTGTCAGAGTTTCCCTTCTTGAGATATCGTGTTAACGAAGTTTTTAGGGTTTGACCCCCGGTGACCCCAGATGACCTTTGACCCCCC